>SNQJ01S0010039.1:59812-77473 GCA_010110895.2 Picea sitchensis | reverse complement strand
TTGCATACATGCTTGCATTACCTGCATCTATGACTATACATAATGTGTTTCATGTTTCACTGCTTAAGAAATATGTACCTGATGCTAATCATATTATCGATTGGACTATGATTCAGGTGGATCCAGAAGGTGTCCTGCAAGAGCATCATGTGCGCATATTGGACCAGGAAAAGAAAATAGCTCCGGAATCGAGTTATAGAGCTTGTAAAGGTCCAATGGACCTGGTACGGTCCTGAGGACGCGACATGGGAGCATGAAGAGGTTATGCGGGTAGAGTACCCACATCTTTTTGAAAATTTTGAAAGGCTTGCAGAGACAGTGTAAGTTGCACCGAGGACAGTGCAAAAATAAGGGGAGGGGGATTGTAGTGTCCCCAAGGCCGATCCCCGTTGTAAACCATGTTTGGAAAGCAATTGTAATTATGTTTTATAGGCTGGTGAGCCAAGTTCTTATAAGCTAGAGACTTATGTGTTGTTAGGCCAGGGAGCCTAAGTGTTGAAGGCTAGGAGCCTGTTGTTGTACTTGTATGTATGCAGAACATTTAATAAAATATAAACACCGCCAGGTGTAGATCGACCACGATGAATGAGTGAAGGGGGACTGAGCATCCACAGAGTGGGCAAGGAATTAGGGGCTGGAAGTTGGGAAAGGGGCTAAGTGTTGAGCCTAGGGGGGCTTAAGCCTGGGAATAATATTTTAATATTATTACAAAAGATATTTGCATCATATGTTTTTATCCTAAGTCCTTTTGGAAGGACACGTGAATTCTCAAGTCGTGGGAGGAACGTGTGCTGGTGGAATGCATGCAGTTCCATGGGTGAAAAGTGTCAACCCTGGTGCATGTGAATAAAACGACCAGGGTGAGCTGTGAGAAGGTTCCATTCCATTCCACCGGATTGTCTGAACGCGTACGGATCTCTGAGCAGTATGATTAACCCGAATCTTGTAGAGAACCTTCAGGAGACCCTATGACTTGAAGGTCTGTGTCTGATTCTGAGAAATATCGTGCATGTAACCCTAGCCTACGAGAAGCCTGTGTTGATTTCGGGGAAGAGTCTTGCTTGTTCGAGAAAGCTGAGCAAGCCTATGCGATCATTCCCTGCTCGGAAGCCATGACTGTGAAGCCATCCTATGATTGTCGAATTCAGTTTTTGGAAAGCCTATGTCTGTTTTCCCGTGGGATTGTTGAGACTACACAGTACTGGATTGTGTGAGGCTTGTTGGCCTGTGAGCGACTCCCTCCAGGTGAGAGAGTGCGCAGGGGAAGGAGAGAACTCCTGGAAGGAACCCTGTAGTTGCATCAGAGCCCAGATACTTCCGGTATGGTCTGTTCCTATAACCCAAGGTAAGGGAGATTGGCAGCCGAAGGATTGTCCAGGTGACAGAGAAGGTGCATTCTCCTGGGGTGGAACAGGCATGTGGGGAATGAGGGTCTGTGGGCAGTGAGCATGGGATATTCCTTGGATAGAATCCCTTCCTTGTGGTTGTGTGTGATTTTTTTCCCTGTAACCTCAGCCTGAGCCTAGATTCCTTGCCTTGGGGTGGAGCTTAGTCCCAGCTCAGGGGTGACCTACTGCTGAGTTGATGAGCAGTGCGGTCTAAGGCTGGGAGGTTCGGGGAAGGCCTGCATTTGGTTGGTGGATCCCACCATTGTTACAAGATAAGTGTCTAACCATGTTTTATCACATTTTATCATGTCTCTACTGTAATTGTTATCATGTTTTCCACTGTGTATACGAATTAATATTGAATGCTATGGATTGTTTAATTATAGCAATAATGATATGTTTTACTCTGAGTTAAATGTGTTTATTTGTTTAAATGTATTGGATATATGATATCTGTATGAGATTTGTACAAATGGTGTGTACAAATGGGTATCAGAGCGCGAGTAAGCCCAGAATTCCGAAATGGGTGTGATACAAATTGGTATCAGAGCGTGAGTAAGCCCAGAATTCCGAAATTGGTGTGCTACACCATTGGAAAGAAGCTAAAAGGATACTTCTCTATGTTCGTGGTACAGTTCAGTTTGGGATACATTGCAGTTTAGGTGGGACTCCTTTATTGGTTGGTTTCACTGATTCAGATTGGGCCGACAACCCTGATGATCAGAAGTATACTGTAGGCTATGTTTTCAGCCTTGGTTCAGGACCTATCGCTTGGGCCTGTAAGAAACAACAGGCTATTTCACTTTCTTTAGCAGAAGCAGAGTACCGAGCAGCGATAAATGCAAGTCAGGAAGCCCCATGGCTTCAACAAATCGTTTCAGAGTTTGGATTCCAGCACTAGCATCCGACCAACCTTTGGTGTGACAATCAGAGTACCATCAAGCTCGCCAAAGACCCAGTTCAACATCAACATAGAAAACACATCAAGCTACACATACTATTCATCATAAAACTCATTCATGATCAAGTTATTGAAGTTCTCTTTTGCCCCACAGAAGATCAAGTTGTAGACATTTTCACAAAGTCTCTTACAAAAACGAAGTTTTCCAAACTTTGATCTATGTTAAGAGTTCAAGAAGTTGTCATTAAGGGGGGATAGGCTCTAATGCCTCCTTCCTTCTCCTATTGTGTCACTATTGTAAATCCTTCAATCCTAAACCAAGTTGTTCTTAAGGGGGGATGTTAGGATATTTAGACACTTAGGAGTTTGTAAGACCTACTTGGTCTATTGTGTCATTAGGTAAAAGTTTGTTTTCTAGTGTGTTTATTTAGTTTGCATTAGTATGCAATTGTAGTTAGGAAATCTAACGATCACGATATGTTCCCGACATAGAGTGATCTGACGGTTCATACTCTCCTCGATCTTAATGGCCATTGATCCGTGGCTTAACACCCGATTGGTCCATGATATCTATTTAAAGAGCATGGAGGGTCATTTGCCAATGATCGATTGTGAGAAACTCTATTGTAAAATCTCTCTGTAATCTTTTTCTTTGCATTAATAAACTGCTCCAAGTGGCCGTGTTGGCTAGGGCTGTGGATGTTTCCCCGTAGGGGTTTTACCATGTGAAAACATCGGTGTGTTGATATTTGATCTGGTTATGTGAGTGGTTACTGAAGGTGTTCGTCCTCTGTTGTAATACTAGTGTTTTCGAACAAAGAGATGTGCATTCTGACACTACATTCAAATAAAAAAATGAAGTAAGTGTGCACAATTCCAAGGAAGGAAAATTTAGTGCACGCAGTTCCAATAAAGAAGAATACAGTGGCACAGGGTAATAAGAAGAATTCCAATATGAAGTGTAGGATGATTCCTGAATGTGGAATTTCATATTTGGACATTTAAACTTTGGAGGTCTGAAGATGCTACATAAAGAGGATATGGTGAAAGGTTTTCCATTAATTGAAAAACCAGAAAGAATATGTGAGGGTTTCATCTTTGGAAAGCAACATAGAGAGTAATTTCCAGTTGGAAAGTCATATAGAACAAAATATCCACTAGAAATTGTACATTCAGATATTTTTGGACTAATGCAAAGACCATCTATAGGAGGAAGCACCTATTTTCTTACATATATTGATAATTTTTCAAGAAAAACATGGATTTATTTCCTAAAACATAAATCTAACGCATTGGTTTGTTTTCAGCAGTTCAAATCACTTGTGGAGAATAAAAGTGGTTATTACATCAAGGTTCTAAGAACTGACAGAGGAGGAGAATATGTTTCAAGATAATTTCACAACTTTTGTAAAGTTCATGGCATTTACAAGCAATTCACTGTGTGGTATACACCACAACAGAATGGTGTCCCATAGAGGAAGAATCGAACCATCATGGCAATGACGTACAATATGTTGGCAGCCAAACATATTTCAAATGAATATTGGGCTGAGGCAGTAGCAACTGTAGTATACATCATGAAAATATGTCTGACAAAGAGTGTGAAAAACAAAGTTCCTCAAGAAGCCTTGATAGGTATGAAGAATAATGTGACACACTTAAAAAATTTTGCTTTTGTCGCATGTGCACATGTTCCATATGAGATGAGAAAGTTAGATAACAAAGGACATAAATGTATATTTGTTGTGTACTCTGAAGATACAAAATCATACAATCTGTATGATCCTATTGCAAGAAAAGTTATAATCAGTCGCGATATTCAATTTTTGGAGAATGAATCATGGAATGGAAGCATAGAAAGGATAGTTAGATTGATTGATGCTATTAGGAATGATGACATAGAAGAAGAAGTGGTTCAAACACCAATTACAATTCATAACGCAGTTCCTAGAACTGTGACACAAATCGCAGCACAAACTACTCCAATGAGATCTACAGGTGCACACTCCACATCAAGAGCATGACAAACTCCAACAAGTAGTCCAAGTAGTTCTACATCTCCATATCCAACATTAGCAACTTTGTTACCAAGGAAGACAACAAGACTACGTGACATGTATAATGTTGACACAACAAATTCATTTTCAGTCTTTTCTCTCTTTTCATAGATAGATGATCCATTAACTTTTGAAGAAGTTGTCCAAGATGATGTATGGGCACAAGTCATGGATGAAGAAATTAAATGCTTAGAGAATAATCAGACCTGGAAATTGGTAGATGTACCTGAAGACAAGGATTTGATAAGTGTCAAGTGGATTTATAAAACCAAGCAAGATGCAAATGGAAATGTGCAGAAGCACAAGGAAATATTAGTTGCAAAGGGTTTTACAAAACAAACTGGAATAGACTTCAATGAAATATTTGCGTCAGTTGCGCACATGGACACAGTCAGAACTGTGTTGGCCATTGCTGCACAAAATAAATGATTTCTTTATCAAATGGATATAAAGTCAAAATTTTTGAATGGACATTTAGAGGAAGAAGCATATGTGGAACAAACACAAGGCTATGAGATTCCAGGACAAGAAAACAAAGTATACATATTGAAGAAGGAACTATATCGATTAAATCAAGATATCAGAGCTTGGTACAGTCACATAGATTCCTATCTCACTCAGAATGGATTTCATATAAGTGAATGTGAGCCATCTCTGTACATCAAAGAAAATCAACAAGGTAATATGTTAATTGTTTGCTTATATGTAGATGACTTGATTTTTACAATTGATTTTAGTATAGAAGAATTTAAGTTAGTCTTGAAGGATGAATTTGAAATGATTGATTTGGGGCTTATGAGATATTTTTTGGGTGTTGAATTTCACGAGTCCAAAAATGGTATATTTATCTCACATTCTAAGTATATGCATGAAATTCTGAAAAGATTCAATACAATAAATTCAAAATCATCCCCAACACATGTCATAACAAGATTGAAATTAATAAAGGAATATAAAGGGTCCAAGGTGGATCCCACACTATTTAAAGACTGGTAGGTAGTATTACGTATCTAATAGTGAAAATACCTGATATTATGTATGGAGTGAACCTAATTTCAAGGTTCATGGAAACTCCAACATCAACATGATTGAAATTAAGCAAGGAAGATGAAGGATATAAAGTGGTTCCCACTCTGTCTAAAAGGTTTGTAGGTAGCCTTATGTATCTAAAAAAAGCAATGCCTAATATTATGTATGGAGTGAGCCTGATTTCAAGGTTCATGGAAAATCCAAAAGAATCCCATTAGAAGGTAGGAAAAATAATTATAATATATGTGAATGGACCAAAAGATTTTGGTATTATGCATTCTACTTCATAATATTTTAGACTTATTGGATACACTGACAGTGATTATGGAGGAAACATAGATGACAAGAAAACTACCGTTGGGTACACTTTTGATTTTGGAGTAGGTATAATGTCATGGGAATCAAGGAAGTATCCCATTGTGACTCTTTCTTCAGCAGAAGTTGAATATGTCACAGCGACAAGAGCAAAGTTTCAAGTAGTTTGGATGAGAAGAATGTTAAAATATTTGTTGCAGGAATAAAAAGAATCAACTACATTGTTTTGTGACAACAACTTCGCTATCATGTTATCCAAGAATCACATGTTTCACAAGAAAACCAAGCACATTGATACAAAGTATCATTTTATCAGAGAATTGGTGAATAATAAGGAAATTTGTTTAGAGTTTTACAGGTCTAAAGAACAAATTGCAGATATATTTACAAAAGGTTTGTGAAGGGATGCATTTAAGAAACTGCGCAGTTGTTTAGGAGTCAACATAGTCGCATATATTTGATAGTTCATGTCAATATGATTTTTTGATGTACATTTTGTATTTTGTAAACTGATCTACTTATAATTAAGAGGGAGTGATAGAAATATTAATTACAAGTCGTGAGATTTGTTGATATTATGGTAGTTGTGGGAGGTATTTACCTCCACGTGTAAACCTTATGAGGATAGAATACTCCGGGAAGCAAGAATAAACCCTAATGAGTTGGATAATAAACCTAGAAGACTTGTTGGCTAAAGAAGATAATTTATATTAGGTTATTAGCCTCCAAGAGAAGAAGTCGACCAGAAATAATAATATATACTGAACATATAGATACCCAGAATGAGAAGTCAGCCCAGGTAGTTAGCCAGAATTAGTATAAATACAGGAGGTTAGTTCTCATTCTGGTAGGCAGTCTCAGAATTGAAGAGCAGCACTTGTGCGCACTGCAATGCCCAGTCTTGTGCGCAGGTTTGAGGAGAGCTGTCGGTGCAGCTGCTGCAGATAACAATTATGTTTTGGCTTGGAATATCTCTTGGCTAGGGTTTGGACTATCTGATCAACTCTATTTGGTGCACTATCCTTGGGGAAAGGTGCACTACCCTTGTTTGTCTATCTAGCCTAGGGTTTTCTTCTGTAGTGATTCTCTGTCAAGGTTAAGGTGCTCAGAGGGTGGATTCGACCTATGGTTGGGTGAAAATAGATATATTGTCAATGGTAAATGAGAACATCCATTATATTCTTATAGGTTATGGGCCCACACCTCCTTCATTCAGTCTAATCGCTGGAAGGAAACATATCCATAAGGATATTAATCTCATTGAAGAACTGTCACTATGGTTTCTAACAGGAGAAATCACCAAAGCACTGCCACTAGGGTTACTAGCAGGTGCAGTTGCATAAATCCTAATCCTCTCGTTGAGACACCTTAAGTGAAGAGATTGAACTAATCTCTAGATAGATCAGTGCGCCCTAGCCTAGCACATCTCCTGGTACTCTCAGCAAGCCAAGATGTCAAGTTTGAGTTTGTGGTCAAATCTAGGGTTTGACCAATTCAAAGCAGCCATGACTTATTCTATGAAGTCAGAGAACAAGTTAGACAGAGCCTATAACTTCAGAACATGGAAGACAAGGATTGACCTCATCCTTGCCAAGAATAAAGTGTTGGATATCATGAAAGGAAAGATCGTGGCACCAAAGTTTGAAGAAGGAAAAGAGAGGGAACCACAGAACGTTGTAGTTATGGAGAAGTTCAAAGACGATGACATCAATTCCATGAGTATCATAGTGGAATATATAAAAGACCACTTGATACCCTACATATCCCATATTGACTCATCAAAGAAGATGTACGTTGCCCTAACAAATCTCTTCTCGGTCAAAAACATTGGACAAGTTAGGAGTCTGAAGAATGAGCTCCGTGACATGAAGATGAATGATGAGGATAGTATAACATCATACTTTGTGAGGATTTCCTAGTTAAGATATCAAATACAAGATATTGAAGAGATCATTTCAGAGAAGGAATTGGTAAACATAGTACTCAATGGTCGTCCCAAGATGTGGGATGCATTTGCCGCAAGCATGAACACAAGAAAGGAGTATCCTACATTTGAATAACTCTGGACTTGTTGTGCTTAAGAAGAATCCAGGATCAGTGCAAAACAGAAACCCCAAAATAAGTACAATGATCAGGGCTTCACAACAAGATTCAAGAATTTCAGGAACAAAAGGAAGTTTGGCTCAAGGAGGAAGCCAAATCAAGAGAAAGAAATTTTAGAAATATAATACTTCAACTGTCGAAAGTATGGTCACTATAAGAATCATTGTTCCGAGCTAAAGAAAAGGAAGTATAAACACAAAGAATCACTTACCGAAGAAAAGGAACCTACAAAGAAGACTAAGTAGGATGAAAGAGACTTCTTCTTCTGAAGGTAACAATACTCTTCCTATTTTTTGTACATATCTTGTTTGCATCGTCTCTGTACATATCTTGTATATCTATCTCCTGGAAGATAATTTATTCCAAGAAGAACTATACCTATGGAATAACAACAAGATAATGATTTTTATCATTAGATAATACACATGAAAGGATGAAATACGCCGAATCAATCATGAAGAGAATTAGAAGAAGCAAAGAAAAAAAAAAGTCAAATAAAGACTTATAACGTTTTGTAGAAGAAAACAAGACGAAAGTGTGGACTCTGTTAGACAAAGAGAGCCAATTATATGTTGCAGAAGACAATAAGGATGCAGACAGAAGCATGGGCTCTATTAGATGGAGGGAGTCGATTATATGCACTCATACATGAAGCAAGGATTAAGAGGGAACTAATCCTATGATCCATTAAAAATGATGAAGTATGATAGTATCCATGAAAGATAGTACGTGCTGAATTCAACCACAGAAGAAGACCTCTTCAGAGAAAAGCCTTAAAGTATCCTTGGTTGTCCATCCAGATCCATGATCTTATGATAAAAGAAAGAAGTGAAATCCTTAGGGCATGTAATATATAAGAAACTCCATGGACCCAAGAGCTAAAGGAAAAACATGAGGAAGAACATGAAGATTTCAAGAAACAAGAAAAGCCAGAACAACCAGTCATTATATCACAAGATTACCAGCCTGACATGAACTCACTAAAAGCAATCAAGTAGAGGAACTGGAAATTGTGATGAAGAACAGTGTATGGAAGACTTATGAATGAAAGCATTGCAAGATACAGAAATAGAGGTTCTCCCAAATGGAGGGAGAAGACTGTGATGATTACTTGTTCCAGTACACCAAACGTATCTCTGCATGAGTCATTATATCATCTGCAGCATCCATGAGTTGGAGTTCTACATCAGATGAATGCAAAGAATGTTCTCCAGAGAAATTGAATAAAGAGCGTATGAAGAGCTACCTAAAGACTTTGAGGCATACCAGAAAGATACCCTTACATGCAGATAGAAGAAGACAACTTGGTGAAGAACCTCCAATGCACAGTATAAGCATGGTGAAGATTTTCTATAACAAAGATATTGTATCAAGATGATTACTCAATAGATCAGATCTCATTATGACAGAAGAAGTGCCGCATGGATATGTTCCAGTTTTCCAACAATGATATACTCTATTGATCATAGCTACATGAAGCCTTCATAGAAAACCAATGTTCTAGACCAAAGTACATTTGAAATGAAGCATTACATTATCCGTAATGAAGTCCAGAAAGGAGAAAGTGGTTCTCCAATACATATCTCCATAAATGAGAAAATAAGCAGACATTTTGGTAAAAGATGAAAGAGTTTGCGTACTGAAGCTGGAGCTCGTGGAGAAGACTTCCTTATTGAAAAAGGAAGAGATGACTCCAAGGTTGGGAAAGAACACTAAAAATATTATTGAAGACATTCATTGAAAAATAGTCCATCTTGTACAGATTCTTTCCTGTTCGGAAACTAGATTGATATTTCTGACGAACAAGGATTTCCCATTGTGGTTAACACGGGAAATGGTCCATATTGTTGATGTATTATAGACAACGACTTCCCATTGTGGTTAACATGAGGAGTGGTCTAGGGTAGTCTCTCTTCTTGAGGGTTACTAAAGAAGTTTGGCCTGCCTCACCGGACAACAATTTCTCATTGTGGTTAACATGAGGAATGGTCTGTTTTGGAGGTTGATGCAGGACAGTCTTTTCCTCTTGTGGTTAACAGAGGAAATGGTCTGGATAGTCATTCCTTAGGGTTTATACATTCTCTCTAGGGTGCACTTTGATTAGTGTAGGAAGAATGGCCTAGGGTGGGGAATGGTCTAGGCTCAACAATCAGGGACATGCATTCCTTAGGATTTATACATTCTCTCCAGGGTGCACTTTGATTCGTGTAGGAAGAATGGCCCAGGGTGGGGAATGGTCCAAGCTCAACAATTAGGGACAGGAATTCCTTAGGGTTTATACATTCTCTCCAAGGTGCACTTTGATTAGTGTAGGAAGAATGGCCCAGGGTGGGGAATGGTCTAGGTTCAGAAAACAGGGCAATTATTCTTCCTTGCTTGAGAAGAATAGTCCAGATATCTCATTGTTATACTCTGAGGGAAGATATTCTTTCAGATCTCACAGATGTGAGTGAAAGATTGGCCCAGATGATTCAGTTTATATCATAACATTGTTTCTGTGCAGGTTGATATAAGATGATTGTTATGAAGATTGTATGACAATATATTTATACTAATGTGGTGGATGTGTTCCATTGTTCGTGACTATACGTTGCTAATCAAGTACTTGTGTGTTACTTGGTGTGGTAGTGTACCACTAGATTGTAGTTATGTACTACTATGGATATACATAGTTGTGTTCTATTTTTGTTTCGATTGCCTTGAAGACTATCAATAGTATTGGAAATGATTATTAGTTAGATGGATAATCAAAAGACAAAGATTTCCCAAACGGAAAATGGTTCAGAGCATTTACTCTTCTAGATTAGAAGGATGTCTCTTGTATCACTCTGTAGAGTGAGCATCATGTTTGATTACTCATATAGAGTATGGTTTCAAGAGATGATGCAGCTGATGACACTGATGATGATGATGGTGCTCATGACCTAGTCATGATATAGTCTATACAACTATGTTGATGATATCGAGTGAATTGTATGTTTTTGTGCTCAAGACCATTACCTGTAATACCTCCCTAGCTAGGAGGGAGTGTTGATATTATGGTAGATGCAGTAGGTATTTATCTCCACGTGTAAACCTGATGAGGATAGAATACTCCGGGAAGCATGAAGAAACCCTAATGAGTTGGCTAATATCCCTAGAAGACTTGTTGGCTCAAGAAGATAATTTATATATACTGAAGAAGTCGACCCAGAAATAATAATATATACTGAACAGACAGATACCTAGAATGAGAAGTCAGCCCAGGCAGTTAGCCAGAATTAGTATAAATACAGGAGGCCAGTTCTCATTCTGGCAGGCCGTCTCAGAATTGCAGAGCAACACTTGTGTTGACTGCAGTGCCCAGTTTTGTGCGTAGGTTTGAGGAGAGTTGTTGGTGTAGCTGCTGCAGATAACAGTTACATTTTGGATTGGAATACCTCTTAGCTAGGGTTTGGACTATCTGATCGACTCTTGTTGGTGCGCTATCCTTGGAGAAAGGTGTGCTACCATTGTTTGTCTATCTAGCCTAGGTTTTTCTTCCGAAGTGATTCTCTGTCAAGGTTAAGGTTCTCGGAGGGTGGCTTCGGCCTATGGTTGGGTGACAATAGATATATTGTCAATGGTAAAACGAGCAAATCCATTATATTCTAACAAGCTTTAGACTTATGTCGACTTTGTCTTTCACGACAAAGCAAAGACGTTAATCAGTCAGTCAAGGGAAGGAGGAGTGTAAGCATGAGCGATATTAAATAAGAAATATTTATCTTTCTCGAGCTCTGTTATGTAGAAATTGTCAATCGTATTTATTATCGTCTTAAATGGTTGAGTTGGTTTACATCTATAGGAATTCTCAGTCTTATTCTATTTATTCTTGAGTCTGTAAAAAGTCGATACATATACAAAGAGACAAAGAGAGTGTTAGTTGATAGTTAGAAGCAACAACAACTGTGTAGAGGGTCTAAGAAGTCTGAGAGCACACGATCTATGTTTTTTAAGTCTGCAAAAGTTATTGGAGCTGAAACTCGAAACCGTTTTGTATTCTGTAATCTCCCGCAACACCCAAGTTGGTAATATATTAAGTATTTGTGTGTTAATGTATTTCAGATTTCTATTTTGTTCGAACACCTTGAAAATATTTTCTCTTTGTTTCTGCATAAGCTTAAGTTCATATTTTATGTGCTAAGAGTAGCACAATATTTCATAAATTGCTTTATTAATTGTTATCATCGTAGCATGCACTCTATTGAGAAGTATGTGAATTACACGGTAAGTCTTGAGAGTTCAGTGACGAAGAATTTAACTGCGTGTTCTTTGCAACTACGGTGCGTAGAGTTTGTTTGCGCATTGTAGATCCAAGATGTAGTTCGTCTCCTTTCTAGTTACCACTTCGCCTTTGTTTATTAGATCAGAAATACATAGAGATGACTCGTGAGAAGAAGGATTGAGATACAATACAAACTCATAAGCATTACAGAATGGAATAGGACTTTTCAATAACGTGATAATTCCATTTTTCATGCTAATTTCCACTCATTTTTTAGAAGTCTTTGAAGAGTAAATCCTCTCCTATGCGAACACCAATGGTTGAACCTGTACGAAACGCCCATCCTTCGCCACTTGTAGTAACGACATACCATAGGGATTAACCCTATATTCTTCCATGCCAAGTGGCTTTGATAGATGGTTTTTGTTATTAATATTTTTTTAATAATAAATATGGGAAATAATTAGACTCTATAGAAAACAACTCTAGAGTAAAGAATTATTTATTTATTCTTTTCTTACCTACCACCTAAAATGGATTTTTCACCATAGTTTATGAATGTTTTATGAATTAATGAAGGTGTTTATGGGGGTGATGACCATATTTATGGGTGGAACGAAATGAAAACACATATTTATAATATTAAGACAAAGACATAGTGAATAATAAGAGAGATACAATAAAACTTAACTTCTATTAAATAAGAAATATGTTGAAACTATAAAATGAAGACTAAAAGCAAGCTTGCTAGAATGGTGGCAGCTTATCTCTGAGAAGATATGTGACAACTATGCTCATTCGCAAGAAGATGAGTACAATGAGGCTCTGAAATACTTTTTACAATAAACAATAATTTAAAAACCCTAGACATCCAAAAGCCTAACATTAGGAGATGAAGCACGAAAAGTCATGTGGGCCCCATTGGGGTAAGTTAGTACATCAACCTCCAAGGGTCGTAACTTTTGCATTTGATCTCCATTTTTGGCACACGATAGTTAGTTGGAAAGGTCTTGAAGAGGAAACTCATTTTATAGGCTCAATAATGCATTTGTGAATCATTGAGGTTCCCGATCGTGAAAAAACGTTGTTTAGGCCCAGAAAATGGCCCAGAAGTTTAGGACCCAAAAAACTGCTAAAAATAATAATTTTCCAAAAAAATGTTTTGAGCTAGTCGGAATAGATGAGTAGCCACCGATGTCATCCTTGATGAATTCTCCCCCTTAGGAAGAAATGGTCTCCATTGCATTGATTTCCCTAATCAGATGAGGAAATTTATTTTGAATTTGGCCCCGGGTGAGCCACTTTCCTTGGTGTAGGAGTTGCCTTGATTTGACAACCCGATAAAGATGGATCCTCTACTGGCGAGTGCCCCTTGTGGAGAATTTCTTGAATATGATGCTTGATCTCCTCATTTTCTAACAGAGAGTGATGATAGACTAGAAGAAATTGGTGAACTTTGGTACTCGTTGGTCTCTTTCCTATTGCAATGTGGTCCATTTTGTATACAAGTCGCCATAACTTCCAACATGGTAGTATTGTTCCTTAATATCATCCTTGAAGGAACCCCAAGTGGGTGAAACTGCAAATAATTTGGATCCTTCTATCTCATTTTTATCACAGAAGGTCTCCCACCAATCTTTGACACGGGGGATGACCTTGAGGAGCGCAAATGTAATATTTTCTCTATCGAAAAATTTGTGGACACAAAAATACCCTTCTAGAAGGTTTAACCATTTATCTATGACATCTACATATATTTGACCTTCAAATATAGGAATATAAAAATTGATTTGTACCTTGAAGGGGGCAGTGCCTCCACTTGAGGCAGATGTGTCACTTGTCGGCAGTCGTCGAAGGATTTGTGAAAATTTATCCATCATCTCGTTCCTCTGTCGCTCGAGGGCTTCCTTGAGTAACATTTTGAAATGATATCATGTCGCGTTGTCTTTGTTTTCTCCCACCATGGATGGTTTCTTTGGCATCTGAGAGCATTTTTCCTCAAGAGAAACAAGCTCAAGATCCAACTCTCTATACCCTGACCACGTCGGGGACATGCACTAAAAATTGACAAGGAGTAGACCACTCTGATACCACTGATCTGGATTTATGTGGAAGGAAATGAAAACACAGATTTATAATATTAACACAGAGACACAATGAATAATAACAGAGATACAGTAAAAAATGACTTCTATTAAATAATAAACATGTTGAAATTGTAAAATGAAGACTGAAAACAAGCTTGCTAGAATGGTGGCATCTTATCTCTAAGAAGATATCTGACGGCTATGCTCATTCTCAAGAAGATGAGTACAATGAGTCTCTAAAATCAATTTTACAATAAAAAATAATTCCAAAACCCTAGACATCCAAAAACCTAACCTTAGGAGATGAAGCGCCAAAAGTCATGTGGGCCCCGTTGGGGTAAGTTAGTACATCAACTTCCCGGGGTTGTAACTTTTGCATACAATCTTCGTTTTGGGCGCACAATAGCTCGCTGGAAAGGTCTTAACAAGGAGCTTCATTTCATAGGCTCATTCATGCTTTTGAAAGTCATTGAGATCTCCGATCGTGGAAAAACATCGTTTAGGCCCTCAAAATGGCCCCAGAAATTTAGGACGTGAAAACTACTAAAAATAGTAAATTGCCAAAAAAAAATTGAGCCACTTGAAATAGGTGGGTGGCCACTCATATCCTCGATGAGTCATAGTGTGGCAGTTCAAAGGGTTGGCTTAAATGGTTTACTTCCAATCTTCTTTGGTGAAGGAAAAAAACTAAACACTATTTTGCAATTCATGATTGTGTTTGCAGAGATATTGTGCTCCAAATCAGGACCATGGATATCTCATGAATGTAATGTCTTCTTTGGGTTGGCTTAAATGGTTTACTTCCAATCTTCTTTGGTGAAGGAAAAAAGCTATACACTATTTTCCAATTCATGATTGTGTTTGCAGAGATATTGTGCTCCAAATCAGGACCATGCATATCTGATTAATGCAATCTCTTCTTTTCATTGAACGCATGCCATCTTCCGAGGAAATACCTTTGCAAAGAGACATAGAGTTGTGCCAGACTTTGGGTTATATAGGGAGAGGTTTAATGACCCCGACCACCATAAGTGAATCCGCGACAAGAAGGGTTTATTGTTTTGTTTTTTGAGCACATACCATTAGCAGAGAAACGATTTAACAGTTAAATCCTAGAAAACATACAAAGTTTTTGTTTAAGTTGGAGAGCTGTGAGTGATATGCCACTCCAATTTCTGAATAAGATTTAGTATGAAATGGCTCAGAGGAGGTTCTGAACTCACTTGGGATGGTACAACATGCACGACGCTAGATCCGGAGCTAGAGATAAGACAAAGTGAGATTCTAGAGCGAGGCTCCTTCCGATTTCTTGAAGTCACATGGCGTTCGAGGACCAAAAACCTTCTAGATGGAGATGTGGAAAAGGGTCAGAAAGGGTCAGGCTGACACGAGTGCCATGTATCTCTAACTGCACAATAACCAATCGATTGACAATTGAGAAACAACTTCTTCGCTATGAATTGAAGATTTAAAGCACACAATAAGCTTTGAGGAAGACATAGGCAGAGTAGCAGGAGAATCAATGTAGAGAGAAGAATAATGAAAAAATTGCATATACAAGCTGTTATATTTTCAGGTTTTATTGGCTTTCTAAAAAAAATTAGCCCTAAGAGGGTATTGTTGGTTCTAGAAGTTTTATTAGCATTCATTTGTTTCATACTATTCAACATTTGGTAAATACATTTGAGTTGAGCGACTTTTTTCAAAATATGGATCACATGTGTTTCCTCTTAAGAGGGTCATAAGTTCAAATCTCAAATCCAGAGGGGGTAGGCATAGACTTTATTAGTCAAATCGCTGGGCAGAGGGGGTCCCTTGTCCCACAAACAAGGTGTCTCATACACCAATTTGGTGTGGCTTGGCCGTGATCTTAAAAATAGATTATTATTATTATTATTATTATTGTGATACACACACCAACTTTACTGGTGTTTGTCAATAAAAAAAGTATTTGTTTGTTTTGTGCATTCCACGATGGTGTTGATGAACTCTCCAAGGTACTCAACATAAAACATAGTGTTATACATGGTTTTTCCTTTCATGGTTATGTCTTGCGGAGATATTGTCCTCTAAATCAGGAGACATGCATAATATCGTATGATCATGTCATATAATGTATCTATTTACTACATGTATCTAATTGGAATTTGTACATTTCGGAGGAAATGTTGTAAAAAGATAGAGTTGCTCCAGAGACAAAATTTTAATGATTGTTGTAAGAGAATCGATGAGGTTAATTGTTTATTGATGTGTTTTATGAACAGATTCCACTCGCGAGAAAACGATTTGTGGGTGATACGCAATTCGAATGTGGAGAATTTCAAAGATTTCAAATAAATCAAATCCTTAATCATTAAGTATGATAAATGCTTTCGACATATGAACAACATTATTAGTTAGTTCTCAATTATTTGATCGAAGTATAGGGGTATTAGGCGTTTACTTACATTTGAACAATCTCTTTCCAGAGCATGGGAGGAGCTGCTGATATTGGGAGGATCTGCTTCTCCCTATTGCTAGAGAATGGAGCTCCACCACCGTATCACAAATGCCCATGATTCTTGTAACTCAAAAATCCAACACTAATGTTACTGTGTAACCCTATTCACTATCATGCCGTTGAAATTATTATTATCAGGAGAATCAGAGAATAAAGAACAGTAATGTTACTGTGTAACCCTATTCACTATCATGCCGTTGAAATTATTATTATCAGGAGAATCAGAGAATAAAGAACACTAATGTTACTGTGTAACCCTATTCACTATCATGCCGTTGAAATTATTATTATCAGGAGAATCAGAGAATAAAGAGAAAGCACACAAGGATGATCCTTAATTTAAGATATATTTAAAGAAAATAAAGATAAGGATATAAATAGATTATAAGTTACTAAGTATCTGGGTATTTGGATTTATTAAATAGATTCCTCACAAATTATTAGTGTTTAACTATTTATTACAAATAAACGTGAATTGATTTTAAATTTTTATTTTAGAGAAGAATAGAGAGAAATTGTAATTTAAAATTTTCAATACTTTTTTATAAATTTATAGTTATGGTATTCTATATAAATGAGATTTTGTAGAAAAACTTTTTTTCGATAACTTACTCAGATTTCAACATGTCACATACCTGAATCAATTTAGGATTCCTACATACAAGATCATTTAGGATTCCAATGGAATCAAATAAAATGATACCCACAACAATAATAAGAAACTGAAATCCTCAACGACGCTTTAATGCCGCGAACACAGAAATTCTTTATTGGAAAGCCGGGGTCAACACTTCTGGTAATTGTTACTGCAAGCCACCGTTTTATTTCACATAAACGAACATTTAGGATTCCAATGGAATCGAATAAAATGATACCCACAACAATAACAAACTGAAAGCGTCCACAACGCTTCAATGTCACTAACACAAAACTCATTATTGGAAAGGCAGGGTCAATATTGATGGTAGTTGTTACTGTAAGCAACCAAGGATGCTGAAGAGAATGGAGGTATGGAGGTGGCCAGCTTTGAACTAA
>SNQJ01S0010039.1:30977-47839 GCA_010110895.2 Picea sitchensis | reverse complement strand
TTCATGATCAGCTCCTCCTTCAGTTGGATCACCATGTCTCTCTTGAAAATAATCCACAGGGGTTCATCCTGAATCACTCCGTAACGTAGAGTGCCGCGCCATGGATTCACCGGATCATCACGGGGATCCCTAACAACATAAATCCTTCCCTCTTTGCCTCCAATGGCGTCTTTGCCAAATCCAACGCCACAATCTGCGAGCCGTTTTCTGTTTCTGCGCCAATTGGAGTCCCAGAGCCAACAGTCATCGATAGGGTTACCCGTTGCATATGAGAAATAGGCCAGCTCTCGTCTTGTGCTGTTGATATTGCTTCTGCAATGGAAATGGAATCAATGAAACATAGTTAATTGTGTCATGTCAAATAACCAACCACTGAATTTAAACAAAACAAAACATTCTTAATGATCAATCATGATAACAGATAAATGGTGTTCTGATTTAATCCATTCAATCAATGTAGAGGGAGTGTGAACGGTTTACTTACTTTTCCGCAACAGAGATGAAGCTGTTATTGGCAGGCGCTGTTTCTCCTCCAAATGCCTTCGTTGCAAAACATTGGGGCGCCTGGCCACATATGTACAAGATTCCAATCAAGAGCATGAAACTCAAAATACTACTTTGATTGGTCATGCTTCACAATTCAACACCAGATCGGGCGGTATACGAAATGCAATGGAGAATATGAACACAAGAAGAGAAACCAGGAAAAGCAAGCAATGCAATCCCCTTTCAGCTGCAAGGAATTGAGAGCGAGGACGGAGAAGTCATCGATGGCTGGCCAATACGTTCTCTTCTTATAGCACTCCAGACCTTTTACCTGACTCACACACTTATAAATTTTTGGACCTTTTACCTGTACACATGTTTTGAATTCCTTAAAACACACACCATATACATCGGGAAAGACATTAATGCATGCATTTTTCCTTATACACAGTTGTAAACTCTACTTTTGAAACTGTTCATTCATTCAATACCAAAGCTTTCCACATGCATATTATGTAGATGAAAGAAAAAACATAAATTTGAATGTGTTTAGGGTGAGGTCTTATGTTTTCTAACCCAATGACCTACTCCTATCAAGTCTTCCACAATCAAAGCTTTCCACGTGCATATTACATAGATAAAAGGAAAACCATAAATTTAAATTTGTTTAGGGAGAGGCCTTGTGTTTTGGGGTTAAATTTTCAATTTCAAAGCATTCCACATGCATAGCTGCTAGAGTAATAACACTCAAAACACAGTAGAATCCAGCTTACATTTTGACTCTCAAAAAACAAGAAGTCTATGATCATAGATCCATGAATTAAGGAAAAACTGACGAAGTTGTGAATCGATTTTACATGGTGATGGATTCATCTTAGATTTTATATGGTTTTAATGAATTTTAGATGATTTCAATCAATTTTTGGAAATCTAAATTTTATTTTATATGAGAATTGATTTAGTTTATAAATCTAGAATTGATATAAAGTTGAATTAATGGTTAAAAAGATGTCTTTCTTTTTTGGAGGGCATAGGTGGGGTAGGGTATGTACACTTTTATGGATTTTAGCAATCAAATAGTTGAATGGGTAAAGGAGTCCCTTATCCCACAAACAAAAAGGTCTCATACACCAATTCTTGTGACCTTGACCATAAAAATAGATTATTATTATTATAAATATAAAAAAATTTAATGATTATATAAAATATATTATTGTAATTTTAATAATTTTAATAATAAAATTATGAATTAATTTTATTATTCTTTAATATAATGATAATTTATAAACAATTTATTAGCAAACATTTAAGTGCTTAAAACATTCCTATTTAAGATCTATTTGTATTAGGTTATTTATTTATTTTTTCAAATAAAGGTAGAGTTTTAAATTTTACTAATTATGTATTTACATATTTCATCCATATTAAGTTTTAAATACTAAAATTGATTTGCAAATTTCCATCTTGACATTGGAACATCTTGTCACAACAAATATTGTATTATTATGAAATCTTTTATTTATTTCCTTAAATCTCATATTTATTATCACTAGCATATTGCTTAAATTTAAGAAAATAATTGAAATATGAAAATGAAAGAACAAGTGAATGAACACATCCTCCACACAAATGAACCCAAGATGTATCTTGAACAAGTGAATGAACACACCAGCCACACAAATGAACACAAGAGGTATCTTAGTGATCCTCACTAATGGTTATGAAACTTAGTACATGCAAAACAATTAAAAAATTAATGAAGGCTAAGCAAACTATGCAAAACAATGCAAATGGAGAAGAAAACAATGAATTATTTAAATAGAAAAATAAAATAGAATAAAAGGTTGAGGAATGGGAAATGGAGAGGCATGTCTATTTTCCTTCCCCTTACCCCCAACCCTCTGTATTTATTCCTTCACTTTCATTCTCAATGGGTTTTTTTTTGGACAAAAGAGGAAAAACCATAAAGATCCATGGAAACATTGTAACTAGAGATCTGAGAATAAAACACACAACCCTCATCTAAAGCTAGTTTTCCCATTTAAGTTTCCAAACTAAAAACACGTCTCTACAAATTGTGTTGAATTTCATTGTTGTGAAAATTCTATTTATGAAATTATTTTTGTTCTTTCCAATTTTTAATGGGATGCTCTTAGCTCCATTAATGGGTTACCATGATGAATTTCATATTTCATTTATAGTTCATAATGGAAAAACATTTAATTCCTTATATAGTATTGATGCGAATAACTTTGGAATGTCTAACATCCAATTCCAATTCCCTTTGAAGTCTCATATATATGGATATTAAAAAATTGTTTGTTGTTAATTCTTAGCTGAGCTTCATTTCTCGGTGCTTAATTTTAACAATTCATATCTTCTACGTCAACTACCCTTCTCTCTAGGCAATTTTCTCTTTCCTCAAAGTCATACTCTCTCTCTCTGAGAAATGTTTCATTTCCTGGGTGAATTTTTCCTTTCCTAGATTGTATCATTGCCTAAGGTGAATTGATTCTTCTCTGGTTGTTTTCTCCCTCCCATCAAGCGTAAAACCATATATTTATAGAGGTGAGGTCGTATATGATGGTCGTATGAGAAGCACACAATCCATATACACTCTTTCTCTTTCTCTCTCTAGGATATTAAATTAGTTGTTGAGCATTACTAATCATGATTTGATATTAGAATTGTATTTCATTTTGTGCCTCGGTTATTGTCTTATTGATATTAGTGTAAGCCTTTTGTGGTGCCCTGTATTTTCCTCAATTCTAATGCAAGTTATGTCGACATTTCACACGAAATCTAACTGCATATTCAAAGGGTGTTCATTTATGCATACTAGGCCAATATTTATGTAGTTGGAAGATAATAATTCAATATGAAAGTTCGTTATCTACAAGAACATATTAATTTGAAGAACGATGTTGCGACTTTCTTTGCTTCTAATTGGCATCAAGTCCTTCTATCTTAAAGATGCCTTGGTAGTAGAATTTGACACAAAATCTAATTATTTTATTAACAATGGAGTGATATCTATAGACTAGATTGGATTTGATCATGTTGTTAGTTTACAAGCATTATAATGTGTTATAGTTCTTTGAAGTTACATTTACCATAATCATGACTATGTGAAGTTTTTTCTGGGTGAACCATTTTATCCATTAATATAAATAATTAGCTTGAAAAATTTGAATTGGGTATTTTCACTCTTTTGGATCTACATATATTAAAAGAATTTCAACGTGTATAATTTTGGAAAAGTCGACCAAGTAGAGGAAATTTCAAATTTTCCTTAAAGGAAGTCAATTCTATTACATAGTTTGGACATGATATAGCTTCCATGTAGGGTCCATGCTATTGGGAATTCATTATTTCTATTAGCCTTATAGTATAACCACCATTGTGGGAATTGAGGTAGATAGAATATGAAAACCTAACTTCATATGCAATAATTGAAAGAGCTATAAGATGATAACCTACCTTCAAATGAAATAATTGACAGTATGCATTGTTGCATACACATGTAGCCAGATTAGGTGATAAACATTCTCATGTATCTTCATCTAAAGATAATGATATATAACATGAAATTATCATCTTGGCATTAAGGGTGGTTGTATTCATTCATTGCATAGAGGCCTAGTAGCCTTCTTGAAGACAAATCCTTATAATTAGAATTGAACAAGGCATTTGTACTCTGCATTTCTTTTTATTGACCTAATTTCCATTTTGCATCCAACTAGATGTTGTGTGTAGATTACACTAGAAAACAAAGGNAGAGGCCTAGTAGCCTTCTTGAAGACAAATCCTTATAATTAGAATTGAACAAGGCATTTGTACTCTGCATTTCTTTTTATTGACCTAATTTCCATTTTGCATCCAACTAGATGTTGTGTGTAGATTACACTAGAAAACAAAGGTCCCTTGGTTGGCATATTGTAGGCCTTACAACCTATAGAATACAAATTTCTTTGTATGAGACTAAGATAATGATAAGAAGATAATTTCCACAAAGCATCAGTGTTGGGGAAGTGAGTGGGATATAAGTCCCTCATTTACAAATCACATGGGAAACCTAATATGGGAGAAAACCCAACTAGAATGTGATTCCTATGCTTTTCTCTCTTTTATTTAGTCATGAAAGTGAAAATACAAAGAAAGAGACTCTCACTATGGAGTTTCATTTAACAATGCCACCTGAATGGCTACTAAAAAATATTATCCATCCTCTATTATTCTCTCAAATCCCACTCATATATGAATTCCTCAACTACGTAACAAGTGCAATGCTAAATGAATGGAATCCTCTCTCTTCCTAGTGGCCTAGTATTTAGCATAGACTGATGACCATCTAGGGTTATGTCTTTTGCATGCCTCAACCCACAAATAGTGTTAGGGTTTTAGACCTTATATACTATTATTAAAAGTACAAACCTGAATATCCCCTCATGTGTGTAATGGGGGATAATGTGTCATACACTTGGTACCACGATGGTCAACAATGTAGGTCAACTTGCATGAGACATAACTTCTACATATGAACATTGATTATGGTGATTTTCACACCATTAGAAATGTATTGATGTGTAGAAAAACATCAAAGGGGTGGGAACTATAGTTGAACATTTTTGAACCCCAAAAGTTATGTTTGATTCTTGAAAATAGATTTGGAAGGTTTTGGACCCCAAATTTCCAATTTGGGACCTACCACTAAAATGGGCCCTAAAAGCCAATTCATCCTATTTTTCCACCTAGAAAGTACCAAGATATATGAAAAATTGTATAATGATCTATTTTAGATCAGTTCTCACCATTTAGGGAGCATTTTGGTCCCCGTAATATTTTACTAAATGAGGTGATGAAATTTCTCCTCTACCTTCTCCCTAGAGCACCATCTTGTCATACCTAGAAGTTGTCATTTCAATCCAATATACCAAAGTTCATGGTGCATCTATTTGTTAGTTCTAGAATTATTATGAAAAAATATATATATTTCCAACTTTTACTGAGATTTTGATGTTAAGCCCTTTATGGTAGGTAGGACTTGCTCCTCAACTTCATGATCCAACATGGAGGGTTCATAGAGTTTCATATTCTCCAAATTCACTATTGAGTAAATGTGCATATATGGGGGTAGACAGAGTCTATAATCATTATCAGCCACCATATCCAACAACTCGAAAAGGACATAGCATAGAAAATTGATATTCTTACGAGGACCCTACAGACTTTCGTTGCTCAACTACAACCAAAATTTGTCTTTCACCTTGAATTTTTTTTTAGTTCTATTTTGATCATGTTGTGCTTTGTACCTTTGTTGTGGCCTCTTCAATGTATCTTATATTGGTAAATGGATTTGCCTTATATTTTCAACACATTTCTCTTCTTTTAATGCTTCTCTTGTGACATTTTTCGTCAAGGGTGAATGAAAACAATACCCAAATCAAGCTTCAAATGGGGACTTACCAGTAGAAGTATGGAATTATTTGTTATAAAAGTGTTTAATACATATTAGATTTTTATCCTAGGTATTTGGATGCTTTTGATTTTAATCACTCAAAATTTGAACCAATGTCTTTTTGACTACTTTTGTTTTCCCATATATCCATGGATGGAATGTTGTAGATATATTCAACTTAGTGTCCATATTTTCTGAAAGTGTAGTCCAAAAGGAACTAAGGAATATGGTATCCCTATCTGATATGATGCTCCTTGGTATCCCAAAGTTTACATATACCTATTCAAAGAACATGTTTGGTTCTTATTATCATTTGATTATCGTTTTACAAGGCATAAGAATGCACACCTTATTGAATCTACAAATTACCACAAACATATAGTAATATCCCTTCTTGGTTGTTGGAAAACCATCCACAAAATCCTTGGAAATTATTTCTCATGGTAGATTGGGTATGGGTGTTACAAGCAAAATTGTCACATCTAAGTGTCGCACCTCGATTCTGCATCCTCGACACTATGAAAAACATTTTGTCATGTTCCCTAGTTATCAAAGAGAAGAAAATCCACTTTATGAAATTCGAACACATATATTTCCCCTTATTATTTGTCTTAGTTGGAGCACTGATGCTTGCCTACTATGGCTCAGGGAGAGTCACTCTTAGGGTGATGCCTCTTGCTAGACCAGTAGTGAGCATTATTGATGCCTCCTTCCAATATCATTAGGAGCATCAGTCCTATTAGGGTGATTTTAACCAATCCCACCTTATTTTATGGCTTGAATATGAGATACTTCTGGTGTTTTTGATCGAGGGATGATTCATAGGCTCGAGTCTCTCCTTTTTTGGTAATCAATCCTAACCTATGGCGGAAATATCTCAACCTTCCCTTGATATTCTAAGTTGGTTGAACCTCCAAAAGCCTCTATATAAACAAGGTATCTCAAGGGGGGAAGAGATTAGAAAGAATTAAGATCTGAAGCATACCAAACTTATGTTTCATTTGTCAACATATAGTAAGGGGATGGATAGGAGGAGCATTAGAGGAGGCTTGCAACACATCATTATTGTAAGTTCCATTGTTTCTCATATTAATAAACTTGGCCTATTTCCTTATTTCTGCCTCGTTGCAAGTTTATGCATAAATGATTGTGGCTTAGTTATGATAGCTTTTATCTAACTTGTTACAATCAATATAAGAAGAGGATAGTTCTATTTCTTTGCAGGTAGAATATGTTTGGAGCTCGACTAGATCCAACACCGGAATGATAAAGAGCAACGAAGAAAACCACCACAAAAGGTGCCTTATTCTCTTCCTTTCCCTCTCTTATTTCATGCATAAATAGATGGAATCTAGGAATGATAGTATCTATTTGTTCTATCTGTCTTAGTTGAAGAAAACCCAACTAAGGGGAGCTCAACCTATCTGCAGGGTGAGATTTCTCAAAACATTTTTTGGCAACTTCCTCGGGACTGAATGTTTCCTTGTTTTTTAACCCTTTTTCTTAGTATGTCGCTTGATTGAATGTTTGGTTTCTGAAGTCTTCTTTTCTTTTCACCTCCATTGAATAGTTTATAGAGTCCTAAAAAAACTTTAGTTGAATATGGGATGAGTTTGAGCCTGTTCGCCCTTCTTTTTCAAAAGTGACACTCCCCTCCAGTGGCCTACAAAGAATCACTGACACCCTCTTGTAGGTTTCTCAGGAGCGTCACCCTACCTTTGATTCCTTGTACCCTTGGTACCAGGAGCATGACCCTTTCCTAGGTTGGTTTCTAGTCATTTTTGGTCTATGTTTCTTAGTCTGATTTTGTCCTAGATTATTCTATGATTGCTTTAGACTTTGATTGTTTGGTTTTGATTACAAGTATCACTCTTCCTGTTTTGTTTCTTGTGAGTTACCTCTGATCAAGTTTTTAAAGCGTTACAGGTTGGTCAAGGTTGGCCAAACCCTTGAAACTCTGTTTTGATTTTCAACAATATTTTTCTTGTCATATTATACTAGCATTTGACTTTTGTACTTTTCTTCCCGAAAACAATTTCAAGAATTATACTTGCCCATTTTGGGATCCTTTTCTTTCAATTTGGAATTAGTTTGTTGACTATTGATTCTTGCACTTCGGTTATATTTGAAATATAGAATTTTTAGAGTCAGTTGTGCTATCAATTGGTCTCAAATACTTTGGTTTTAAGATTTTTAATAGTGATTTCTTTATTTGTGAGTGCATCTCTATTTGAGCATTCTTTTGCTTCCCGTTCTCTTCTATCTTAGCTTTGAACTATTTCATGTTCATTGAAAGAAAGGAAGAATTAAAATAATTGCATTCAATCTTATTTTCATGTTAACATCAAACAAATAAATTCATCCTTTCTAAATAATTAGAAGTAGAGTTGCAGTGAAAAAAATTAAACAACTTAATATTCATTGGTTTTGAAATTTTAAAGAATTATATTTTGATAATTTGGCAAACATTTGGATTCTTCATTTAAGTGAAATTTTTTTTGCAAAGAGTGTTGCATGAATTGATTATTTCACTGAGTGTCTAATGGTATTTGGAAGAAAAAGAAACCTCTTCTCCCTCTTGTAAGTAAAATTAAATGAACGAAATTTTGCATTTCATCTACCTATTGCATGGTTTTTGGATTCATCGCAAAACATCATTAGTTTCGTCTCCATCTACCCTTGAGTAAAAATAGATCTAAAGAATCAACCATGCATAATTAAAATAAACTAGACATTTTATTTATAGAACACCAACAATAGTCTAGGAATTAGAATCTTTGGACTAGGGAAAGTGAGCAAATTGTCCAATATTTCTAAATAGACTATAGAGTACTAAAGAGTGGTGAAACCCAACTATCGTATAGTCATATCTGAGAACCCCCTCTAACACAAGGAATAAACACAAATTCATGTGTGTAAGAGAAGTGGATATTACCCCTCTAATGCTTGACCAATCGTAGCAGAAAGAGTGTATATTGGGGGTTCTTCTTGAGAAACCACTATTTTCATTTGGTCTTGATGCTTCATGAAACTCGAATCCATTTGGGGTACTTAGGAGTTTTACAGGTCCACTTTTCTTTAGTTCTCTTGAAGAATTTCAGACTCAAATATCCTACCCACACATTTGGTCCCAACTATCCACTATACACCCCAAGAGGCCAAATACGATATGATAGCCTTAGTGGCGTTTCCTAGGTGTATACACAAGCGACTGTGGGGGGATTCCCATGGTACCTGGGGTAGATGTTGTATCACACCTTCAACACCCTTGGAGGGTGATCCTACAAATCAAGGGTCACTTGCACTGAGAAGGGATGATGCGTGGAGGTTAGGGTAATTTCTTACCATTTCTTTTCTAATGGATTGATATCTCGTCTTCGGAAGATCCTACCATATACTATTTTCCTAGTTGATTACCTTTAGCATTTTAGAGGTGTGTTCTTTCATCACTTGTATTTGGCCCTAGAATTGTTTTTGCTTTTAACTCTGGTTGAAGACGATCTTCATAGGTCTCATAGGATGCAAGGATTACCTCTCAAAGGTTGTGAAACCTTACCTCCTCATTCATCGAAATATCATTCCCAAGAAGGAACAATAAATGAAGAAGTTATCTCTGAGACTGGGAGTGTAATTTCTCCTTCACATGAACAATTCAAGGAAATGGGTTTTGTTCCTTCAAACCCACCTTTAACTGATCCTTTTGGAACAATTGTTCTACAAATACCTCCTTCGGGAGTTCAAGTCTGCACTACAATATTATCCTTCCCAATTACCACTCATACCATAAAAGGACATTTTAGCCATAGAGTCGAAACACCCAACCCTACAAAAGGATTTACCACCCCTATTTGAACATCTAGATTATTTGATCCTACTTAGACTCCTTCTCTTACTCCATCTACTTTGTGGAGAACATCTTCAGGCCATTATATTCACCTTAATATGGGTATGACCCCAACCCAACCTCTTTCTACTGAGACACTGTCACATATAACCTCTCCAATAGGCTCATATATAGGTAATACTTCTCGTGTTGCGAGTCAAGTGTCAAGTAGCTTGGTTTTTCACCTTCCTAGTCAATTAAGCAACACTATGACAATTTTACAGATTGTTCCTTTGCAAACTGGAATTTCATTTATACCAAAAAATCCCATTGGGACACCACCTCTTCTTAGACATCAAAATCCTATTGTGACACAAGTTTCAGCTGGGGGGGGAATTTTCAAACTGTTATGTTGGAAGCAATCAACAACCCTCGGTGAAAATTTCTTCGACAAGTCCCTCATGGGGGAAACCCACTCAGACGGGACCCTCTAATCCTACTCCCTTAGGACTCTATTCTGGGAAACCATTTTCAGGTGTTGTTAACCCTACCTAAGCTCATTCATGTCAAACAAGGTTTCCTTCATGAGGAAATATGCCTAATCAATTAGTGAACCCAACCTTTTTTTCCCAAATTCCTCCATCGGTGAATCTTGCATTTACTACCCATATTCCTCAACAACAACCTATGGGAGGGCCATCAAGATATAAATTACCTTTGCAACCAACTTATGGTGCTACTAGTATTTTGATGCCTCATCAGTATTACTCGTATCCTCAAAGAAATCAACAATTACCTTTTCTAGCCACTTTAGACCTTCCAAACTTGTCGATATCGACAAATGATCCCATATTACATTCTCCTTTCTCGATAGTAATTCCTTCCAAGTTACCATGATATATTCCTATGTTTGATGAAAAACCTAGGGAATACCCCAATAACTATGTTATGACATTCCATATTTGGCGTGCATCCAACTCATTGATGGATGATTCTATTTGGTTGAATATTTTCCAACGAACTCTTACAGGCTCAACAACTAAGTGGTATATTGTGTTACCATGAGGTTTCTTCAATGAATTTAATTCACTTTCAATGGCCTTCTTAACCCATTTTCAACTTCCTATTAGATATCAAACTCATAGAAATCTTTTAACCTCCCTTCGACAATCCACCTCCATGCATGTTTTTGATCATATTCGGGAGTGGAGGTGGTGAAGATGGTTGATTAAAGATACTATTCTAGACCAATTATTGGAAAAATGGTTCACAAAGTCCCTTTTACCACCCATTTCCCGCGATACCTTGATGGGAGGTATTGTCACTGAAGAGTAGGCTATTAGTCATGTTCAATATCTATATTTGGTTTATTCCCAATATGGTACCTTGTATGATCTAATATTGAATGCTCCCTGTACATCAAATAATCCATCAAAACCATCATCTGATGGTCATTCTGATGGCACCATCAATTATTTAAAAATTCAGTCTTCCACATAATCAACTGGGTCAACAAGCCATTCAATTTCTACCCCATCTATGACACAGACTTCCATTCCATCAAAATCTACTTCTTCTCCTGCTAAAACCTCCTAGGTGAATGTCGTTCAATCTACTTCATCCCTGCAACTTGGAGGAAATAAGAAGAATAAAAAGAAATCTAAGAAAATTTATGATCAAACAGAGAGTCCAAAAACATAAACACAACCACCTGCTGCTGATAAAAACCCACAACAAAAGTTGAAATATCCATGTTTAATGTGTGGAGAAGATCATTACACTAGGGATTGTCCTCATCGATATGAAGTGACAAAAGGGAATCGCCAACCTATTTTTTTGACTAATCCTTTTCCACCATAGCATCAAACAATGGTTGCACAAAATCCTGCACCTCCATAATGGGGAAACATAGGTCATCCTCCTAGTGGGAATTCTTCCTCAAGTTCACATGTTTATATGTTTGATGGAACTGTAGATTTTATGACTAGAGAAAAGACATATGATACACCTCTAAAGAAAACCAGTAACAAAAGTGTAGCTAATGGACCCATGAATGAAATGCCTTCCACTTCTACTACCCCTAAGTCTAGACCTCTACAGATAGAGAAATCACAGTTGACTCAATATTATGTCCACCCAAGAGTATAATATGACAGTTGAATTTTAATCTGAACATTTGTGCTACCTAGAACTATAACATTGTTGAAGATCTGGCACAAGCACCCTGTGTGATGTCGACACTTGAGGTTCTACAAAAATGTCCTAGTCATCGTAGAACCCTCTTGGTAGCCATTGGAGCTGTTGACTCTGAGTCATTCAATACTCATACATTTAACCTGGAAGATTATAAAACAAGGCTCTCTCATCAACTTGCATTTCAAGTTCAATTTATTGTTCGGAATTGAAACATCCATCATACTAACTTGGATGAAGGATATTTGACATGTGTTATTTCTTTATCTTGTTGGAAATACATTAAATCTATGATTCTAAATCAGTCCCCCACTACATTGAAAGCATTTAATGGATGAGGTTTTCGACCTTTTGGATGGTTGCAATATTTAGTCATTGAACTGGGGGGGAATGTTTCTGTCGATGTTGAAGTGGTCGATGCTCCTCTAGACTATAATTTTTTGCTTGGAATAATTTCGTTTTATTCAATGATTCTTTTTGCATCTTTGGTCTTTCATCTTGTACAATTTCTTCATCAAGGGAATTTTTTTACCATTGACCAGCTAGATTATAGTACACCATATATCCCCAACAACACTACCAATAATGTCCCATTTTTGGGAGATTCAAAGCTTAGCTATGAGATTTTGGTAGTAGGTCTCCTAAAATATTCCTTACTCATGGAATATTTTCCCCTATCTTCTCCTGAAACCTTGCAGCAAAATGTAAAGATTAATATCATTTCAACCATGGTACACATATCCCTTGAATCATTTGATCCTTGGGTCATACCTAGTCCACTAGAACTTGATATGCTCGACAAATTTATTCCACTTAGTCGATTTGAGGCAACATATAACTCTATTCAATCTACCTTTCCTTCTTCTGATGACCAACATCTGGTGGTGTCAGATTCCTATTCTCTACCATCCTGGTTAAAATCGTTATCAATTTGTTTTGACTATTTCCTAGATATTTTTCCATCAAAAAATCCATAATGGAAATTCTTGGAATATTAGAGTTACCTTGGGATGATCACCACCATCGATCCTCTTTTCTCCCAAGTTTGGATGTGACAGAGGAAGATATTAAATCCATCTTTCAATATTCTATTTTTAGTAACCATCAATCTCTGATACTTACTCAGGATACTATTTCCAAGAGAAATTTAGGGAATATCACGCAAACCATTCACGTTGACATATCTGAGAAATATGGTGTCGTGGAAACCATACAATTAGGCGTGAATTGTTTGACTAAAGAAATTTAGGCTTACACAACCTTATTTAAAGAATTTCGTGACATTTTTTCTTGGAGATATGAAGAAATGTCAGGGATCGATCCTTCGATTGCAGTGCATGAAATCTAAATTTACCCATAAGCTAAAGGTGTAGATTAGAAGCTTCTCCTAGTTCATCCTAGAAAAACTGTGGCAATTAACGAAATAGTAGAAAAGATATTGAAAGTTGGTTTCATTTATCTTGTACCACTAACTGAATGGGTTTATAACATCATTTTGGTCATGAGAAGACAAGTGAAAATTAGTGATTTTTTCGACTATAGGGACATAAATAAGTCTTGTCCTAAGGAAAATTACCCTACTACCTTCATTGACCAAATCATCGAAAATTGCACCAAAAGCATAATATTTTCATTCATGGATGGCTTCTCGGGGTACAACCAAATCGATATTCTACCCTATGATCATCATAAAACAACTTTCATCTTCCCATGGGGAACCTTCGCATATCACAAGTTACCCTTCGACCTTAAAAATGTTGGAGCTACCTTCCAGTGGGCTATGTCATATGCTTTCCATGATATTAAACACATTCTTGAGCCTTACCTCGATGACTTTCTTAGTCATTCAGTTTTTCGAGAGGATCAGATTGATCATATGAGAGCCATTTTTATTATATGTTGGTTCTACAATATACGCTTGAATCCTCAAAAGTGTATTTTTGTTGTTGAATCAAGTAGACTCCTAGGATTTGTGGTTTCAAAAGATCATATTAGGGTGGATCCCTTAAAATTAAAATCTATTTTGGATTTACTTCCTCACAATAACCTAAACCAACTTCAAAGTTTGCAGGGGAAGGAAAACTTTCTATGTCAATTCATCTGCAATTATCTAGAGATCATGAAAGTATTTATGCGATTACTGAAGAAGGAATTCCCTTTCAGTTGGAATGACCAAGCTCAATGATCATTTGATTCTCTCAATCATTCTTTGACATAAACACCATTGTTACATTCCCCCCAATTATATGAGAGATTATATCCTTTACTTGTCCACCTCTACTTCCACTATTTCCATGGTGTTAGTTCAAGAGGACGATGATGAAACATAACATGTGGTCTACTATTTGATTAAAATCCTCATTAGCTCTAAACTATGATATTCACATGTTGAGAATTTGGATTTGGTAGTGGTCATCGCTATTTAAATATTTTACCATTACATCCTACTCCCTAAAACCAAAGTTATTGTTGATTCAAATCCCATGTATCACATTTTGACCCTTCAAGTACTAGGGAGAAAATACTCTAGATGGATCATCATTCTTCAAGAATTTGATCTCGAGTTTGCTAATTCGAAATCAAAGAAATATTTTTTATTTGCTGAGTTAATATGTGAATTTCCCCATACTAGTGTAGAAACTGAAGCCTTTGACTCATTGCTCGATGAGTTATTGTTCCTCATCGGTACCTCTGATCTTTGGTATGGAGACATTTTGTTATGTCTCCAGAACCAACGTTTTTAGCCTAATGTATCACATGACAAGCATCATTGCATTCGAAATCATGTTAAATATTTTCTTATCATTGATGACACTCTATATCATCATGGTATCAATACCATTATGTGATAATGTTTAACTCATGAATAGGATGAACGTGTCTTGAATGACTATTACACACCAAAATTTCACACTTAAGTGTCACACCTATTTACACCTAAGTGTTGCAAGTGTCGTAAAGTGTTTTATGCACCTTTCTAAGTTTCACATGCACTTTGTCAAGTGTCATAATCACCTTACTAATTGTCGCGAGAAATTTACTAAGTGTCACAACACCTTGACACCATGAAAGAACATTTGTCACAATCCCTAGTCAACGTGGAGGAGAAATATATCATATGAATGTCAACATACTATGTGCACATGAATTATTCATTATTATTCATAAAAAGGAAATTAATTTAGTGTGAGAATCCACCTCACATTTAGTTTCCTAATCTCAAGGAGAAGTTGAGAATCTCATGGATGGTTGAGATATTTTCTCAAACCAAAATCCTAATTTGATGGATCTTGAGAGACATTTCCCCAAAATCATTGAGAGAAATTTTCTCCCTAAAATACTTAAAAGATATTTTCTCCCTAAAAATCTTGGAGATCCCAATTTAGTGGATCTAGTGACTGATCTTATCCATGGTGGTTAAGCCTCTATATCCTATATAATAAGGGATTTCCATAGTGAAGGGGGGAACATTTGAGGTACCAAACCTTTTATTATGGGAGAAGCATCAACACTTTGATGTCAATATTCATGAAAGGGTTGGACGAGAAGATCTTGGAGAAGTGTTGCATCATCAACCATGCTTTGTAAGTTCCTATTTTTGGCTTTCCAATTAATATAAACTTGCCTTGTTCCCTTCTAGTTCATGTTTTCTACATTTTATTGTCTATTATCATTTTAGTCTTCATAGAGAGATTTGATTTATATAATCATATAGAGTAAGAGGAAGAGTTCATTTCCTAGTATTTGAAATATTTCAGTTCCATTGAGGAGCTTGAATACCAAGCATTGGGATTGGAGTAGTGAGGATGAACATCGTAACAAGATGCACAACATTCTTCTTCTCTCTCTTTCTTGATTTATTCAGTTAGATATATAGGGAAAGTATTAACCACTTGTTCTTTTCTATCTTTGGACCAAATATAGGAGTCTTGGTCCAAAGGGGAGCTTAGCCTACCCGTAGGGTAATATTTATCAAAACAATGATTGTCACTCAGGAGCATGTGGGAGTCATCTTTCTAGGATGGATAGAACTTAGAAAATCCTACATGTAGGGAACTTTTGGTCATCGATATTTAAAAACTGTATTGAAGCCATTAAAAAATGCCTACCATGTCAAATATTATAGAAGAAAACATGTACCCACCCTGCTCCACTTCATCCATTAGTTGTTTTCGACCCAATTCCCAAATGGGAAATTTATTTTATGGAATGTAAGCCTAGCTCAGCTAGGGGGCATGGTTAAATTATTATTTCAATCTATTATTTTACTAAATGGGCTAAGGCTATGCCTACTTTCCTTAACGATGGAAGAATTGTTTCTCTATTCGTATTTAACCACATCATCGCTAGATTCAGAGTCCCACAAGATATTGTAACTGATCACGGATCCCATATACAAAATCAAATGATGGCTACGTTGAGTTCAAAAGTGGGTTTTCATCATGAAAATGCATCATCGTATTATCCACAATCTAATGGACAAGTAGAAGTTACCAATCATGAAAACCATGCTTCAACGCATGGTGGGGGTGAACAAAACCAATTATCACTTACAAATTTTCTCATCCCTCTAAGCTTACTAGACTTTCGTTAAAAGCAACATTGGATTCACACCGTTCCAATTGGTTTATGGTTTAGAAATGGTGTTGTAGATTGAATGTGAAATTCCATGTTTGAAGCTAGTTGTAGAACTTTTGTCGAACACCTTTGCTAAGGAAGAATGATTTTTATAGTTGGAAACAAATGACGATAATAATCATGATTTTTCTCTTGTTAATGAGACATACCAGAAATGTATCAAAATTCAATACGATAATTTTGTTTGGCCTCACACCATTGTAGAAGGGGACTTAGTCTGGGTTTATGAGAAAGACCGTAATAAACTAGGTTCATGAAAATTTG
>SNQJ01S0010039.1:10064-30927 GCA_010110895.2 Picea sitchensis | reverse complement strand
AGAGGCCTAGTAGCCTTCTTGAAGACAAATCCTTATAATTAGAATTGAACAAGGCATTTGTACTCTGCATTTCTTTTTATTGACCTAATTTCCATTTTGCATCCAACTAGATGTTGTGTGTAGATTACACTAGAAAACAAAGGTCCCTTGGTTGGCATATTGTAGGCCTTACAACCTATAGAATACAAATTTCTTTGTATGAGACTAAGATAATGATAAGAAGATAATTTCCACAAAGCATCAGTGTTGGGGAAGTGAGTGGGATATAAGTCCCTCATTTACAAATCACATGGGAAACCTAATATGGGAGAAAACCCAACTAGAATGTGATTCCTATGCTTTTCTCTCTTTTATTTAGTCATGAAAGTGAAAATACAAAGAAAGAGACTCTCACTATGGAGTTTCATTTAACAATGCCACCTGAATGGCTACTAAAAAATATTATCCATCCTCTATTATTCTCTCAAATCCCACTCATATATGAATTCCTCAACTACGTAACAAGTGCAATGCTAAATGAATGGAATCCTCTCTCTTCCTAGTGGCCTAGTATTTAGCATAGACTGATGACCATCTAGGGTTATGTCTTTTGCATGCCTCAACCCACAAATAGTGTTAGGGTTTTAGACCTTATATACTATTATTAAAAGTACAAACCTGAATATCCCCTCATGTGTGTAATGGGGGATAATGTGTCATACACTTGGTACCACGATGGTCAACAATGTAGGTCAACTTGCATGAGACATAACTTCTACATATGAACATTGATTATGGTGATTTTCACACCATTAGAAATGTATTGATGTGTAGAAAAACATCAAAGGGGTGGGAACTATAGTTGAACATTTTTGAACCCCAAAAGTTATGTTTGATTCTTGAAAATAGATTTGGAAGGTTTTGGACCCCAAATTTCCAATTTGGGACCTACCACTAAAATGGGCCCTAAAAGCCAATTCATCCTATTTTTCCACCTAGAAAGTACCAAGATATATGAAAAATTGTATAATGATCTATTTTAGATCAGTTCTCACCATTTAGGGAGCATTTTGGTCCCCGTAATATTTTACTAAATGAGGTGATGAAATTTCTCCTCTACCTTCTCCCTAGAGCACCATCTTGTCATACCTAGAAGTTGTCATTTCAATCCAATATACCAAAGTTCATGGTGCATCTATTTGTTAGTTCTAGAATTATTATGAAAAAATATATATATTTCCAACTTTTACTGAGATTTTGATGTTAAGCCCTTTATGGTAGGTAGGACTTGCTCCTCAACTTCATGATCCAACATGGAGGGTTCATAGAGTTTCATATTCTCCAAATTCACTATTGAGTAAATGTGCATATATGGGGGTAGACAGAGTCTATAATCATTATCAGCCACCATATCCAACAACTCGAAAAGGACATAGCATAGAAAATTGATATTCTTACGAGGACCCTACAGACTTTCGTTGCTCAACTACAACCAAAATTTGTCTTTCACCTTGAATTTTTTTTTAGTTCTATTTTGATCATGTTGTGCTTTGTACCTTTGTTGTGGCCTCTTCAATGTATCTTATATTGGTAAATGGATTTGCCTTATATTTTCAACACATTTCTCTTCTTTTAATGCTTCTCTTGTGACATTTTTCGTCAAGGGTGAATGAAAACAATACCCAAATCAAGCTTCAAATGGGGACTTACCAGTAGAAGTATGGAATTATTTGTTATAAAAGTGTTTAATACATATTAGATTTTTATCCTAGGTATTTGGATGCTTTTGATTTTAATCACTCAAAATTTGAACCAATGTCTTTTTGACTACTTTTGTTTTCCCATATATCCATGGATGGAATGTTGTAGATATATTCAACTTAGTGTCCATATTTTCTGAAAGTGTAGTCCAAAAGGAACTAAGGAATATGGTATCCCTATCTGATATGATGCTCCTTGGTATCCCAAAGTTTACATATACCTATTCAAAGAACATGTTTGGTTCTTATTATCATTTGATTATCGTTTTACAAGGCATAAGAATGCACACCTTATTGAATCTACAAATTACCACAAACATATAGTAATATCCCTTCTTGGTTGTTGGAAAACCATCCACAAAATCCTTGGAAATTATTTCTCATGGTAGATTGGGTATGGGTGTTACAAGCAAAATTGTCACATCTAAGTGTCGCACCTCGATTCTGCATCCTCGACACTATGAAAAACATTTTGTCATGTTCCCTAGTTATCAAAGAGAAGAAAATCCACTTTATGAAATTCGAACACATATATTTCCCCTTATTATTTGTCTTAGTTGGAGCACTGATGCTTGCCTACTATGGCTCAGGGAGAGTCACTCTTAGGGTGATGCCTCTTGCTAGACCAGTAGTGAGCATTATTGATGCCTCCTTCCAATATCATTAGGAGCATCAGTCCTATTAGGGTGATTTTAACCAATCCCACCTTATTTTATGGCTTGAATATGAGATACTTCTGGTGTTTTTGATCGAGGGATGATTCATAGGCTCGAGTCTCTCCTTTTTTGGTAATCAATCCTAACCTATGGCGGAAATATCTCAACCTTCCCTTGATATTCTAAGTTGGTTGAACCTCCAAAAGCCTCTATATAAACAAGGTATCTCAAGGGGGGAAGAGATTAGAAAGAATTAAGATCTGAAGCATACCAAACTTATGTTTCATTTGTCAACATATAGTAAGGGGATGGATAGGAGGAGCATTAGAGGAGGCTTGCAACACATCATTATTGTAAGTTCCATTGTTTCTCATATTAATAAACTTGGCCTATTTCCTTATTTCTGCCTCGTTGCAAGTTTATGCATAAATGATTGTGGCTTAGTTATGATAGCTTTTATCTAACTTGTTACAATCAATATAAGAAGAGGATAGTTCTATTTCTTTGCAGGTAGAATATGTTTGGAGCTCGACTAGATCCAACACCGGAATGATAAAGAGCAACGAAGAAAACCACCACAAAAGGTGCCTTATTCTCTTCCTTTCCCTCTCTTATTTCATGCATAAATAGATGGAATCTAGGAATGATAGTATCTATTTGTTCTATCTGTCTTAGTTGAAGAAAACCCAACTAAGGGGAGCTCAACCTATCTGCAGGGTGAGATTTCTCAAAACATTTTTTGGCAACTTCCTCGGGACTGAATGTTTCCTTGTTTTTTAACCCTTTTTCTTAGTATGTCGCTTGATTGAATGTTTGGTTTCTGAAGTCTTCTTTTCTTTTCACCTCCATTGAATAGTTTATAGAGTCCTAAAAAAACTTTAGTTGAATATGGGATGAGTTTGAGCCTGTTCGCCCTTCTTTTTCAAAAGTGACACTCCCCTCCAGTGGCCTACAAAGAATCACTGACACCCTCTTGTAGGTTTCTCAGGAGCGTCACCCTACCTTTGATTCCTTGTACCCTTGGTACCAGGAGCATGACCCTTTCCTAGGTTGGTTTCTAGTCATTTTTGGTCTATGTTTCTTAGTCTGATTTTGTCCTAGATTATTCTATGATTGCTTTAGACTTTGATTGTTTGGTTTTGATTACAAGTATCACTCTTCCTGTTTTGTTTCTTGTGAGTTACCTCTGATCAAGTTTTTAAAGCGTTACAGGTTGGTCAAGGTTGGCCAAACCCTTGAAACTCTGTTTTGATTTTCAACAATATTTTTCTTGTCATATTATACTAGCATTTGACTTTTGTACTTTTCTTCCCGAAAACAATTTCAAGAATTATACTTGCCCATTTTGGGATCCTTTTCTTTCAATTTGGAATTAGTTTGTTGACTATTGATTCTTGCACTTCGGTTATATTTGAAATATAGAATTTTTAGAGTCAGTTGTGCTATCAATTGGTCTCAAATACTTTGGTTTTAAGATTTTTAATAGTGATTTCTTTATTTGTGAGTGCATCTCTATTTGAGCATTCTTTTGCTTCCCGTTCTCTTCTATCTTAGCTTTGAACTATTTCATGTTCATTGAAAGAAAGGAAGAATTAAAATAATTGCATTCAATCTTATTTTCATGTTAACATCAAACAAATAAATTCATCCTTTCTAAATAATTAGAAGTAGAGTTGCAGTGAAAAAAATTAAACAACTTAATATTCATTGGTTTTAAAATTTTAAAGAATTATATTTTGATAATTTGGAAAACATTTGGATTCTTCATTTAAGTGAATTTTTTTTTGCAAAGAGTGTTGCATGAATTGAGTATTTCACCGAGTGTCTAATGGTATTTGGAAGAAAAAGAAACCTCTTCTCCCTCTTGTACGTAAAATTCAATGAACGAAATTTTTCATTTCATCTACCTATTGCATGGTTTTTGGATTCATCGCAAAACATCATTAGTTTCGTCTCCATATACCCTTGAGTAAAAATATCTCTAAAGAATCAACCATGCATAATTAAAATAAACTAGACTTTTTATTTATAGAACACCAACAATAGTCTAGGAATTAGAATCTTTGGACTAGAGAAAGTGAGCAAATTGTCCAATATTTCTAAATAGACTATAGAGTACTAAAGAGTGGTGAAACCCAATTATCATATAGTCATATCCGAGAACCCCCTCTAACACAAGGAATAAACAAAAAATTGTGTGTGGAAGAGAAGTGGATATTACCTCTCTAATGCTTGACCAATCGTAGCAGCAAGAGTGTATATTGGGGGTTCTTCTTGAGAAACCACTAGTTTCATTTGGTCTTGATGCTTCATGAAACCCGAATCCGTTTGGGGTACTTAGGAGTTTTACCAGTCCACTTTTCTTTAGTTCTCTTGAATAATTTCAGACTCAAATATCTTGCTCACACGTTTGGTCCCAACTGTCCACTATACACCCCAAGAGGCCAAATACGATATGATAGCCTTAGTGACGTTTCCTAGGTGTATACACAAGCGACTATGGGGGGATTCCCATGGTACCTGGGGTAGATGTCGTATCACACCTTCAACACCCTTGGAGGGTGATCCTACAAAGCGAGGGTCACTTGCACCGAGAAGGGATGATGCGTGGAGGTTAGGGTAATTTCTTACCATTTCTTTTCTAATGGATTGATATCCCATCTTCGGAAGATCCTACCATATACTATTTTCCTAGTTGATTACCTTTAGCATTTTAGAGGTGTGTTCTTTCATCACTTGTATTTGGCCCTAGAATTGTTTTTGTTTTTAACTCTGGTTGACGAAAATCTTCAGAGGTCTCATAGGATGCAAGGATTACCTCTCGAAGGTTGTGAAACCCTACCTCCTCATTCATCGAAATATCATTCCCAAGAAGGAACAATAAATGAAGAAGTTATCTCTGAGACTGGGAGTGTAATTGCTCCTTCACATGAACAATTCAAGGAAAGGGGTTTTGTTCCTTCAAACCCACCTTTAACTAATCCTTTTGGAACAATTGTTCTACAAATACCTCCTTCGGGAGTTTGAGTCTGCACTACAATATTATCCTTCCCAATTACCACTCAGAACATAAAAGGACATTTTAGCCATAGAGTCGAAACACCTAACCCTACAAAAGGATTTACTACCCCTATTTGAACATCTGGATTATTTGATCCTACTTAGACTCCTTCTCTTACTCCTTCTACTTTGTGGAGAACATCTTCAAGCCAGTATATTCACCTTAATACGGGTATGACCCCAACCCAACCTCTTTCTATTGATACACTATCACCTATAACCTCTCCAATATGTTCATATATAGGTAATACTTCTCGTGTTGCGATTCAAGTGTCAAGTAGCTTGGTTTTTTACCTTCCTAGTCAATTAAGCAACACTATGACAGTTTTACAGATTGTTCCTTTGCAAACTGGAATTTCATTTATACCAAAAAATCCCATTGGGACACCACCTCTTCTTAGACATCAAAATCCTATTGTGACACAAGTTTCAGCTGGGGGGGAATTTTCAAACTGTTATGTTGGAAGCAAACAACAACCCTCAGTGAAAAATTTTTCGGCAAGTCCCTCATGGGGGAAACCCACTCAGGCGGGACCCTCTAATCCTACTCCCTTAGGACTCTATTCCGGGAAACCATTTTCGGGTGTTGTTAATCCTACCTAAGCTCATTCATGTCAAACAAGGTTTCCTTCACAAGGAAATATGCCTAATCAATTAGTGAACCCAACCTTTTTTTCCCAAATTCCTCCGTCGGTGAATCTTGCATTTACTACCCATATTCCTCAACAACAACCTATGGGAGGGCCATCAAGATATAAATTACCTTTGCAACCAACTTATGGTGCTACTAGTATTTTGATGCCTCATCAGTATTACTCGTATCCTCAAAGAAATCAACAATTACCTTTTCTAGCCACTTTAGACCTTCCAGACTTGTCGATATCGACAAATGATCCCATATTACATTCTCCTTTCTCGACAGTAATTCCTTCCAAGTTACCATGATATATTCCTATGTTTGACGAAAAACCTAGGGAATACCCCAATAACTATGTTATGACATTCCATATTTGCCGTGCATCCAACTCATAGATGGATGATTCTATTTGGTTGAATATTTTCCAACGAACTCTTACAGGCTCAACAACTAAGTGGTATATTGTGTTACCATGAGGTTTATTCAATGAATTTAATTCATTTTCAATGGCCTTCTTAACCCATTTTCAACTTCCTATTAGATATTAAACTCATACGAATCTTTTAACCTCCCTTCGACAATCCACCTCCATGCATATTTTTGATCATATTCGGGAGTGGAGGTGGTGAAGATGGTTAATTAAAGATACTATTCTAGACCAATTATTGGAAAAATGGTTCACAAAGTCCCTTTTACCACCCATTTCCCGCGATGTATTGATGGGAGGTATTGTCACTGAAGAGTAGGCTATTATTCATGTTCAATATCTATATTTGGTTTATTCCCAATATGGTACCTTGTATGATCTAATATTGAATGCTCTCTGTACATCAAATAATCCATCAAAACCATCATCTGACGGTCATTCTGATGGCATCATCAATTCTTTAAAAATTCAGTCTTCCACACAATCAACTGGGTCAACAAGCCATTCAATTTCTACCCCATCTATGACATAGAATTCCATTCCATCAAAATCTACTTCTTCTCCTGCTAAAACCTCCTAGGTGAATGCAGTTCAATCTACTTCATCCTCACAACTTGGAGGAAATAAGAAGAATAAAAAGAAATCTAAGAAAATTTATGATCAAACAAAGAGTCCAAAAACAAAAACACAACCACCTGCTGTTGATAAAAACCCACAACAAAATTTGAAATATCCATGTTTAATGTGTGGAGAAGATCATTACACTAGGGATTGTCCTCATAGATATGAAGTGACAAAAGGGAATCACCAACCTATTTTTTTGACTAATCCTTTTCCACCACAACATTAAACAATGGTTGCACAAAATCCTGCACCTCCATAAGGGGGAAACATAGGTCATCCTCCTAGTGGGAATGCTTCCTCAAGCTCACATGTTTATATGTTTGATGGAACTGTAGATTTTATGACTAGAGAAAAGACATATGATACACCTCTAAAGAAAACCAGTAACAAAAGTGTAGCTAATGGACCCATGAATGAAATGCCTTCCACTTCTGCTACCCCTAAGTCTAGACCTCTACAGATAGAGAAATCACAGTTGACTCAATATTACGTCCACACAAGAGTATAATCTGACAGTTGAATTTTAATCTGAACATTTGTGCTACCTAGAACTATAACATTGTTGAAGATCTGGCACAAGCACCCTGTGTGATGTCGACACTTGAGGTTCTACAAAAATGTCCTAGTAATCGTAGAACCCTCTTGGTAGCCATTGGAGTTGTTGACTCTGAGTCATCCAATACTCATACATTTAACCTGGAAGATTATAAAACAAGGCTCTCTCAGCAACTTGCATTTCAAGTTCAATTTATTGTTCGGAATCGAAACATCCATCATACTAACTTGGATGAAGGATCTTTGACATGTGTTATTTCTTTATCTTGTTGGAAATCCATTAACTCTACGATTCTAAATCAATCCCCCACTACATTGAAAGCATTTAATGGATGAGGTTTTTGACCTTTTGGACGGTTGCAATATTTAGTCATTGAATTGGGGGGGAATGTTTCTGTTGATGTTGAAGTGGTCGATGCTCCTCTAGACTATAATTTTTTTCTTGGAATAAGTTGGTTTTATTCGATGATTCTTGTTGCATCTTTGGTCTTTCATCTTGTACAATTTCTTCATCAAGGGAATTTTTTTACCATTGACCAGCTAGATTATAGTACACCATATATCCCCAACAACACTACCAATAATGTCCCATTTTTGGGATATTCAAAGCTTAGCTATGAGAGTTTGGGAGTAGGTCTCCTAAAATATTCCTTACTCATGGGATATTTTCCCCTATCTTCTCCTGAAACCTTGCAGCAAAATGTAAAGATTAATATGATTTCAACCACGGTACACCTATCCCTTGAATCATTTGATCCTTGGGTCATACCTAGTCCACTAGAACTTGATATGCTCGACAAATTTATTCCACTTAGTCGATTTGAGGTAACATATAACTCTATTCAATCTACCTTTCCTTTTTCTGATGACCAACATATGGTGGTGTCAAATTCCTATTCTCTACCATCCTGGTTAAAATCGTTATCAACTTGTTTTGACTATTTCCTAGATATTTTTCCATCAAAAAATACATAATGGAAATTCTTGGCATATCATAGTTACCTTGGGATGATCACCACCATTGATCCTCTTTTCTCCCAAGTTTGGATGTGACAGAGGAAGGATTAAATCCATCTTTAAATATTCTATTTTTAGTAACCTTCAATCTCCGATACTTACTCAGGATACTATTTCCAAGAGAAATTTAGGGAATATCACGCAAACCATTCATGTTGACATATCTGAGAAATATGGTGTCATGGAAACCATACAATTAGGCGTGAATTGTTCGACTAAAGAAATTTAGGCTTACACAGCCTTATTTAAAGAATTTCGTGACATTTTTTCTTGGAGCTATGAAGAAATGTCAGGGATCGATCCTTTGATTACAGTGCATGAAATCTAAATTTACCCATAAGCTAAATGTGTAGATTAGAAGCTTCTCCTAGTTCATCCTAGAAAAACTGTGGCAATTAACGAAATAGTAGAAAAAATATTGAAAGTTGGTTTCATTTATCTTGTACCACTAACTGAATGGGTTTCTAACATCATTTTGGTCACGAGAAGACAAGGGAAAATTAGAGATTTTTTCGACTATAGGGACGTAAATAAGTCTTGTCCTAAGGAAAATTACCCTACTGCCTTCATTGACCAAATCATCGAAAATTGCACAAAAGCATAATATTTTCATTCATGGATGTCTTCTCGGGGTACAACCAAATCAATATTCTCCCCTCTGATCATCATAAAACAACTTTCATCTTCCCATGGGGAACCTTCGCATATCACAAGTTACCCTTCGACCTTAAAAATGTTGGAGCTACCTTCCAGTGGGCTATGTCGTATGCTTTCCACGATATTAAACACATTATTGAGCCTTACCTCGATGACTTTATTAGTCATTCAGTTTGTCGAGAGGATCAGATTGATCATATGAGAGCCATTTTTATTATATTTTGGTTCTACAATATACGCTTGAATCCTCAAAAGTGTATTTTTGTTGTTGAATCAGGTAGACTCCTAGGATTTGTGGTTTCAAAAGATCATATTAGGGTGGATCCCTTAAATTTCAAATCTATTTTGGGTTTACTTCCTCACAATAATCTAAACCAACTTCAAAGTTTGCAGGGGAAGGAAAACTTTCTATGTCGATTCATCTGCAATTATCTAGAGATCATGAAAGTATTTATGTGATTACTAAAGAAGGAAGTCCATTTCAGTTGGAATGACCAAGCTCAATGATCATTTGATTCTCTCAATCATTCTTTGACATAAACACCATTGTTACATTCCCCCCAATTATATGAGATATTATATCCTTTACTTGTCCACCTGTACTTCCACTATTTCCATGGTGTTAGTTCAAGAGGACGATGACGACACATAACATGTGGTCTACTATTGTCACAATCTCTAGTCAATGTGGAGCAGAAATATATCATATGAAGGTCAACATACTATGTGCACATGAATTATTCATTATTATTCATAAAAATGAAATTAATTTAGTGTGAGAATCCACCTCACATTTAGTTTCCTAATCTCAAGGAGAAGTTGAGAATCTCATGGATGGTTGAGATATTTTCTCAAACCAAAATCCTAATTTGATGGATCTTGAGAGACATTTCCTCAAAATCCTTGAGAGAAATTCTCTCCCTAAAATACTTAAGAGATATTTTCTCCCTAAAAATCTTAGAGATCCCAATTTAGTGGATCTAGTGAGTGATCTTATCCATGGTGGTTAAGCCTCTAGATCCTATATAATAAGGGATTTCCATAGTGAAGGGGGGAACATTTGAGGTACCAAACCTTTTATTATGGGAGAAGAATCAAAACTTTGATGTCAATATTCATGCAAGGGTTGGACGAGAAGATCTTGGAGAAGTGTTGCATCATCAACCATGCTTTGTAAGTTCCTATTTTTGGCTTTCCAATTAATATAAACTTGTCTTGTTCCCTTCTAGTTCATGTTTTCTACATTTTATTGTCTATTATCATTTCAGTCTTCATAGAGAGATTTGATTTATATAATCATATAGAGTAAGAGGAAGAGTTCATTTTCTAGTATTTGAAATATTTCAGTTCCATTGAGGAGCTTGAATACCAAGCATTGGGATTGGAGTAGTGAGGATGAACATCGTAACAAGATGCACAACATGCTTCTTCTCTCTCTTTCTTGATTTATTCAATTAGATATATAGGTAAAGTAGTAACCACTTGTTCTCTTCTATCTTTGGACAAAATATAGGAGTCTTGGTCCAAAGGGGAGCTTAGCCTACCAGTAGGGTAATATTTATCAAAACAATGATTTTCACTCAGGAGCATGTGGTAGTAATCTTTCTAGGATGGATAGAACTTAGAAAATCCTACGTGTAGGGAACTTTTGGTCATCGATCTTTAAAAATTGTATTGAAGCCATTAAAAAATGCCTACCATGTCAAATATTCTAGAAGAAAACACGTACCCATCCTGCTCCACTTCATCCATTAGTTTTTTTCGACCCAATTCCCAAATGGGGAATTTATTTTATGGAATGTAAGCCTAGCTCAACTGGGGGGCATGGTTAAATTATTATTTCAATCTATTATTTTACTAAATGGGCTAAGGCTATGCCTAATTTCCTTAACGATGGAAGAATTGTTTCTCTATTCGTATTTAACCACATCGTCGCTAGATTCAGAGTCCCACAAGATATTGTAACTGATCACATATCCCATTTACAAAATCAAATGATGGCTACGCTGAGTTCAAAAGTGGGTTTTCATCATGAAAATGCATCACAGTATTATCCACAATCTAATGGACAAGTAGAAGTTACCAATCATGAAAACCATGCTTCAACGCATGGTGGGGGTGAACAAAACCAATTATCACTTACAAATTTTCTCATCCCTCTAAACTTACTAGACTTTCGTTAAAAGAGACATTGGATTCACACCATTCCAGTTGGTTTATGGTTTAGAAATGGTGTTGTCGATTGAATGTGAAATTCCATGTTTGATGCTAGCTGTAGAACTTTTGTCGAACACCTTTGCTAAGGAAGAATGATTTTTATAGTTGGAAAAAAATGACGATAATCATCGTGATTTTTCTCTTGTTAATGAGACATACCAGAAATGTATCAAAATTCAATACGATAATTTTGTTTGGCCTCACACCATTGTAGAAGGGGACTTAGTCTGGGTTTATGAGAAAGACCGTAATAAACTAGGTTCATGAAAATTTGAACCTATGTGGCATGGACCTTACATCATGAAACATGTGCTGTAGAAAGGTTCTTATGCGTTGGTTGAATATGATGGAATCCATTTAAAGGATCCCCATACTGAGGTCTATTTGAAAATGTACTATGCCTAGGGACATCCTGCATGTGTTCCTTGTACATTACTATACCATATGTTTTGGTTTGATGTCTACATTTACTTTTGAGTGAGATAATTTGTTTCAACCATAGCTGCTTATCATGCTTTGTGATTGAATGTGCAGATGTCGATGTCCTTTCCTGTACATTTTTTATTTGCGGATGGTGCCAACTCACAAACCCAGAACTTGGCTTATGTAGTAGAAGACTTTCTCACTAGAAAGGAAATAATGAATTCATGTGTTAGTGATATAACAATAACCCATTGAATTGTTGTAGTTGACATGGATGTGACATAGAATCCCTCTTTCCATTTTTGAGTATATTCACAACAGATGTCTCTGAGGTGGATAGCAATCGTGTGGATAAGGTGTACATAGTGGAAAATCATAAAATATGTTCATAGATAATAGACATGGAAATGGAAAAATGATTTTCAATAAGGAAGACATCAAACCATACTAAGTGATCGTAGATAACAATGATTGGTAAATAACATGATGAGATAGAGTGGTCTTCGAAAATTCAACAATATTTGACCCACATATAATAGAATTATATTTTTTAACCAAAAAATCAAGTCTTCTTCCTTGAGGACTACCATAAGCATCTTTCTAGTGCATGGAAAGTTTGAGATGGTATGGTATAATGTGCACTCCATAATTCTTATATTTTCTTTACATGTAGTTTTATTCTTTTAACAATAAATGAAGAATAAAACTTTGAATTATAGCTAAACCAAAATTTCTGCAATTTTTCTCAAAATGTCAACACATATTTATTATAAAATCAATAATCGAAAACCATAGCAAAGCCAATATTTTACTCATGGTTTGTAGATCAAAATTGATATTCTGTGGCTGTAAGAAATCAAAGCAACATCTACATTATTTATTCTTCTATATAGTGCACGATCTACCAACTTGTAGGATTGTTACTCACCATCTCTTCTAGAGTCGACGAGCATACATGAACAATCATTTTAACCTCTAGGTCTTCTTCATTGTTTCTCTCACCCATGAGGAAAAATGCCACTCCAAGATCCTCTTTGATGCAAGTTTCTTTATTTCCATAGACATCTCAAATAATTCCATAATCATTTCAAGCAAATCTTCCATCCAATATCAAAGTAAGAATCTCAAGAAAATCTTTCATCCAATATCAAATTCCTGGTTCAAGTCACACGACAATGGAACCAAAGTGTTGTTGTCTAGGGAATCATAGGAAATGATTCAAGAAGAAAGAGATACATTATACGAGGAATATTATGGACACACATGTACTCATGAAAGAAGAGAAGTATTTGGGAAGGTTAACCAACCGAGTTTGTATTCCATCTTCATGAGCATTTATTCAATAGAGATATGGTTGGGGTAGATGTACCTACTCCAAATAATCCTTTGTTAGGTTTCATTTATCCTCTATGTACATATGCTTAATTTAGTACATGTGTTCACATATTACTTATGTTAGTGTATAATCTATGATGACTATTATAAGAGCCTAAGATGCCTCCTCATCATAGTTTTATTAATAGCATGCCTTGATTTACCTTATGATGTTATAGTTTAGTTTTGATTAAGATTTATGATTATATAGTTTAATTTTCTACCATGAATTATTAGGAATGAATTTCACTCCATGAGAACATGGTGGTACTTCACTTATGCAATTCAATTTCATTGTTAGTCTTTCATTGATGCAAGAGTGGTGTCTTTCTTTCCTTGCATTTTTTTTTTGTCCTAACTCACTTATTCAGGAAGATCTAAGGAGTGCTCACAAAGGTCTAGGAGGATCCAGAATTCTTGAAGAGGTCCCAGGGGGTCAATTAAATATCAAATATTTATCATTTCAAATGATCATGAAAAGGAAATCATTTCGTAGAGCTTGTCATCAGTTTTCCAACGATGCAAACGACAAGTCAAATAGAGTTTGTATGCAAAAGTTATGAACGATCAAAGTTCAAGTCAAATGGAAATATTCAAGGGGTAAAATTCAAGAGGTGACACATTTCACCACTACAAAGGTCGCACGTGGAACATGACCATATAGGATGTACAATGATGATGAGGCACTATCATATGGTGACACATGGAAAGCATGTGACGTGGCATAATTAGTTGGCAACTGACTGGGTAGGACATACAGTCTAGGTGGAATAATTATATGTTGACACATGGAAAAGGTTAGCCAATGAGAGGTTGCCACATGGAATCCTCCCATTGGCCATTATGGTCATAGTTATGTAAAATTTATGGAGTCAATGGGGGTCGAATTCGCAACCTCCATAACCTTAACAAAGACTCCCCTACTATCACATCATCACATGAGTATTAACATATATATGGCATAAATTATATTTGAATTTGGTTAAAGTTACAATGGGGGGGGGAAGGGGATAAGGGATAATACCCCAAACCTTGGTTTATATGCTTTTCCATGTGACCAATCCCATACCCCACACGTGGGCTAACAAACTTTATTCCACCGTAACTGTGTAATATATGGTTGTAACCATATATATAAAAAAACCAACGAATATACCAACAATGAAGAGGATCACAGGGAATGGAACTCTTGACCTCCTCCAATTTATCCAACAGTATAAAAATTGTGCCAACTAACCCGCTTGTTACAAGATCCCAGTAAATTTAGTGATAAGTTGCCTAAATTCTGCGTGGAGGTTTGGAGGCCTGCAGCCTATATATGGGCATGGATCCCAAGACCTAGACACACATTCCCATGTATGCACATAGACCGAGGAGAGGAATGGATATTGAGGTACACAAATCTCGAGGCTTTATGAACTGCATATTTAATGTGTGTGCTAAGGAAGAGGCTAAGTATGGTTGTCTCATAAATCATTCCATGAGGTATATTAATAACACCTAGGAAACTTTATACTCATTTTTCACCATTTTTCACAAGGATCATGAATTTGAGGTCTATTTCATGATCAGAGGTCATTTGTAAAATTATTAGTCCATATTTCCATTAATGAGCACCATAGTGCACTATTTGGCGTGTAAATAATGTGTAATTGAGCCAGTTTGGAAATTGGTCAAATTTATAGTCAAATTTCTCAGAATTTTGTAAGCACTTCAATGGTGAACTTATTTTCTTGGTTTGAGTAGTTGAATTAAAGAGATTCCATTAAAATGGCTTTTTGCCAGCTCATATTGTAATGTAATTCAACATTTTGAGATTATGAAGAATAATCTTTCTATCTAAAAAGAACTTGAAGATGAAGAAACATATATCATCCATATATGTAATTTGAGTTATTTTAGTTTTTGTTGTTTCATCTCAATAATCTGCAAGTTAATCATAATTTCATGAGTTTTTGGATAAAAAGAACATCATCATTTTTATGCAAATCACTTGAATACAATCAGCAAATTAATTTTGAATCAAGTTAGATGTTGCGTATTTATATTTAAATAAATAAGTGGCGACTAAGGATTTTCGGATCAAGTGGTATCAGATCTAGTTTTGACATTATTTTTCAAGCTATTGATGTGATGAGATCCAAGAGTTCAAATGGTGAATATTTTTAAGGCTCTTTTCAAGAGGACAAGATGAGTACAATTCTCATGAAGTTGAGGCTACAAAAAAACATTAATAGGAAAATCCAAAAGAAGAATTTTTATTTAAGAATGTAGTTATAATCTCCTAAGGAAGAGAAGCAGAGGTTGTAAGATTGAATTATAGGTCATGAGGAATTCCATAAAGGTATTTTTCATGTGTTGGAAAGAAAGTTGTAGATCCAGAACCAAGTAATGGAACCATCAATACCAATCCATGAATATTGGTAGGCTGATAATGTAAAGTCTATGATTCAAAAGGGACTACCTCTTTCAAAAGGCATGATTGATAAAGATGACTCCTCATATTATTATTTTTCCTGTCAAGATGGATAATGATCAAGAATGACTGAAGTAAGGAGAACTTCAAGTGAATAAGTTATACATAAATAGTTAGACTTACCCTCCAATCCAATGTGTAAGACATCTCCAGAGAAATATGTGCATGCACAATAAAAAATGAAGACTTTTCCTACTAGTAAATGGTCTAAGTATCCATGTGCTTCTTGTGGAACTAGTAACCATGATGTGCATAAGTTTCAAAGAAGACAGTCATCGCAAGACGATCCCTCCAATAAGAAGGATAAAGGTAAATATCATTTCTAAAAGCAAAGGAAAAGGAGGAATTCTAAGAAGGGATATTGGTTCCAAGATGGGAACAAGACACTCTACTCTTATTGTGGTAAGGGTGGACATCAGATCGAGAAGTGTTGAACACTTTACCTACACTTATGTCTAAACATGAAAATGAAATATGTAAAGTAACTTGCAAGAAGACAAGCAACAACTCTAGATGAATTCAATGGTCTTACTGAAAGGTTTGGGAAATAATACTTCCTAATCGCTAGTCTTGGAAAAGTAATATATGAATTCATTGAGGAATGGTTCATGGAAAGTTTCTCATCTTGCCACATGGCCGGGATGAGATCAATATTCTTGAATTTCTTAGAGTATGAAATGTATTTCTATGTATGATCTGGAACTAACACCAGACAATCAATAAGAGGGCATGGATATGTAATATTCCATCTCGAGTCAAGAGGATTTATGGGAATATAACATATGTTGTGTGTTTTATATTTGTAGGTAAACCTACTATCAATTGCTACATTTGAATATGAAGGCTATGCATTTGCATTTCAGAATGGTCGGATACTTGTGTATTTAAGGGAAGCTACTCCAGACACAACAATAGTGCTTGGTATTCACAATGAGAGATTATATAGGTTACTGGGAAGACATATAGTTTGGTCTAATGGTTTCTTGGATCCAACATCATATTATGCATCAAATTCAATGTCAGATTAAACATCAGCATCAAAGGCATTGTCAGAGATAGGAAGTTGTGATACTCCTTCCAGTACTAAAGGGAGGATGAGTCCATGAATAAACCATCGATCAAAAAATTTCATTGTAAAAATGTATATTTGTAAATGTAATATGAATATGTGTATATATCCTAAAGTCTATTAGAAGGCTTAAAAGAGACTCATTGTAATTTATGAGAGTGAGAAGGACTCTGTAAAATTTCTATATTTCCACCTTATATGTTGTAAAGAGTGAGAGGAATTTTGTAAGAGAGTTTATATATTTCCACCTTATATGTTGGAAAGAGTGAGAATAATATCGTTAAAAATATTTTTAGATATCCACCTTACATAATATTGAAGTGTATTGAAGTGATAAGAATCTCATTAAAGGGATTTGTATATAGTCGTTTTGTTCCAGAGTGAGAGGAATCTCGTATAAAGATTTCTAAGCCTTGCGATGACAATATAGGAAATTGCATTGTCTTGTGAACAACTAAAGGGATACATATGGATCAAATAGTCTAAGTTGACATTATTGAATTTGAAGAACTGGAGATAAAGGAGAAAAAGGATGTAGGTAGTTGGAGCATGTAGATCGGAAGCAAAAAGAGCATCGAAGTATTGAAAATTTTTCTAGAGATGGTAGAGGAGAAATGATCATCTTCAGAAATAAGAGGAATAAAGGTGCATGCTATAAGCATCCTCAAAATATTGTCATGTTTGTGTGGATGCATACCTTGAACAAAAGAAAGAAAAGTAGAGATGATTGCAGTACATATCAATTCTTTTTAAAGGACAGAGAGTAATGGAAAGGGAATTCATTTATATACTCCTACAGATACATCAACAATATAGGAACAATGAGTCCAAAAGGGAAAGGCATAGATCGAAAATTGACATGGTTTCATAGTGGTTGAGATGGACTATCTTCAACAAAAGGAGATGTCACTGGATGTTGAAGACAAGATACAGGTATTGCAGATATTCAGTGAACAATAATTTTAATGACAGACAATCTATGAGTTAGAACCAGAGCTATTAGCGACAGTGCCAGAGGTCAGAGTCAAAGCAATTTTCTAGACAAAAGACAAAAGTACATTGATATAAAACTTAGTGTAAGAGGTCCAATATGATTACTAAGTTCCATAACATTCAACAAGATGTAAGAGTGAATAAACTTCATCACTAAGTTACTGGATAAGAGCATCTTAATTAGCTGGAAGAGTGAATTAGATTTATCATCACTAAGTTGTTGAATATTTATACTTTTGGAGGTCCAAAAGTTATTTAGTGGGAAGGTGTGATCTAGGAGGATCTAAGGAATGCTCACAGAGGTCCGAGAGGATATGAAATGCTCACAAAGGTCCCAGGGGGTCCATAAAAGATAAAAAAAAATTGATTATATCAAATGATCATCAAAAGGACATCATTACTTAGAGATTTGCATCATCTTTCCAACGATGCAAATGAAAAGTCAAATCAAGTTCATATGAAAAATTTATGAACGATAAAAATTCAAGTTAAATGGAAAAAAGCAAAGGGAAAAATTCCAAAGGTGACACATGTCACCACTACAAGGGTGCCATGTGGCACATGACCATACATTTCGTACAATGATGACATGGCACTTTCATATGGTGACACGTAGCAAGTAGGTGATGTGGCATGATTAGTTCGTCGTGGAATGGGTAGGATGTATAGTCCAGGTGGATGAATTATATGTTGACACATGGTAAAGGTTAGCCAATGAGAGGTTTCCACATGAAAACCTCCCACTAGCCATTATGGTCATAATTATGTAAAAATTATGGAGTCGACAAGGGTCAAATCCGCGACCTCCATAAGCCTTAACAAATCCTCCCCTACCAACACGTCATCACATGAGTCTTAACTTATATCTGACATAAATTATATTTCCATTCAGGGGGAAAAGAGACCAAGGGATAAGCTCCCAACCCCTAGTTTATATGCCATTCCAGGTGACCAATGCCATATCCCGTGGGGGGGTTAACAAACTTTATTCCACCATAACTATGTAATATATGGTTGTAACCATATATATAACAAAACCAATGAATTTTCCAACAAAGGAGAGGATCATGGGGAATAGAACCCTCGACCTCCAATTTATCTAATGGTGTAACCATTGTGCTAACCAACCCACTTTTTATGGGATCCCACTAAATTTAGTAATAAGTTGCCTAAATTCCACATGGAGGTTTAGAGGCATGTGGCCTATATATGGGCATGGATCCCAAGACCTACACACACATTCCCATGTATTCACATACACCGAGGAGAGGTACGAATATCGAGGTGCACAAATTCGAAGGCTGTGTGGACTGCATAAATTTGCGGGCTAAGGAAGAGGCAAAGTATGGTTGTCTCGTAAAGCATGTCATGAGGTATATTTATAGCACCTAGGCAAATTTATAACCAATTTTCACAATTTTTCACAAGGATCATGAATTTGAGGTCTATTTTATTATACGAGGTCATTTGTAAAAGTCTTATTCTAGATTTCCATTAATGAGCACCATAGTACACTGCTTGTTGTGTAAAGAAAGTATAATTGAGCCAATTTGAAAATTAGTCGACTTTATAGTCAAATTTATCATCATTTCGCAAGGATTTCAATGGTGAACTTATTTTATTGTTTTGAGTAGTGGAATTAAAGAGAGTCCATTAAAATAGTTTTTTGCAAGCTCATATTGTAATGCAATTCAACATTTTGAGATGATGAAGAACAATCTTTCTATCTAAAAGAGAATTGAAGATGAAGAAATATATATCATCTATATAGATAATTTGAGTTCTTTTATTTTTTGTTGTTTCATCTCAATAATCCATAAGTTAATCGTCATTTCATGAGTTTTTGGACAAAAAACACATCGTCATTTTTTTGGAAGTCACCTCAATATGATCAATAAAGTAATTCTAAATCAAGTTAGATGTTGCATATATATAATTAAATAAATAAGTGGTGTCTAAGGATTTTCGGATCACTCACCAACAATATAATGATGAGATGTGGAAAGGTAGAATTCCAAAATCATGCAAAGAGATAACTTGGTGATAGCAGGTCCTAGTAGTATGATCGGTGCCCAAGTACATGATCATCATCAAGATTGGTTGAGTTAGCCTTTTCATGCATGTGTATTTCCTTTTAAATTCTGATTTTCATGTGATTTCATTTTATTGTGGGTTGTGAAGTTTGTCAAGTAGATTAATACTACAAATGATATAATTATGCACATAAAGTGCTTGTGTTTCACAAGTTTATGAACTCTCATATTGATAATTAAATATAACAAGAATTAAATCATATAATTTGACTAACATTTTTGGCACCATTTTTCGGAGAAATTCTAAAGGAATTGGAAAGTTTGTAGTATGTCGCTTTTGGTTTTTGAACTAGCATAGAAGATATTTTCGACTATTTTCTTTGAACTGATTTTTAAACCAAGTTTTTTCCGCATATAGTTTCTTTCATAAATTGTTCTGTAAGTTTGGAATGCACTTTGAATATAAAGGATTAGAGAATTGATAGGTTGTTTTTGTTTTAGCATTTAAATTTTCCTCTTATATGATTTGTTTTGGTGCTAACATGCTAGATACGGTGGATTAGAGATGCTAAGATGAGAGGTAAGAATACATGCTTTCACTATAGTGGGTAATCTATTCCACTAAATCCATTGTATGTTAGAACTATATAAATATAATTATATAGATTTCTTAGTAAGTTATTTTCAATCATTTTCCCCTCGTGGTGCAATAAGAACCACCCCATCCACTAACCATTGGCAACAAGATATATATATTGAAGAGGTTTTCAAAATAAGGATGGGATATTTCCAAAGGACAATCCAATGTAATTCATCTAATTAGTGAGCAAGAACCTTGTCCAAGTTTTCATAATAAAGTGATGACTTGTTACAAATTCATCAACTTACCATAAGTTCTCTAAAAGA
>SNQJ01S0010039.1:0-10054 GCA_010110895.2 Picea sitchensis | reverse complement strand
GTGCTTGAAGGCATAATGATAGAACTGGGTCGTGATTCTTCATCGTTCACACTTCGTGACACTACGTGTCACGAAGATGTGAAATACGTTTTAAAACTTGATTCCAAGACTATTCTCGGATCGGGGATCCGTTTGTTTTTATGAATCTTTTCTTTCGACTGTTATAAACAATAGGATTTTTATATATAAACTAGAGATCACCCCTGAGACCGGGTTGGATTATGTTATGTCGTGAACATATATTTCTGAATACACAAACTGCTGTTGCGTTATGGTACTCGACTATCATACGATTTGATCTTTTTCTTTGAATAGATGGAACGTGAAGTTTACACCATGTTTTCATAGAATGATATAGTCGGTTCTGGTTATTACTTACAGCGTTTGTGCCGTTTGGTTGGGCCCGCCAAACCGGTGCAAGCCGCTGCTTTATTCTTTCATAGATTTTGCTTTACCTTGTCATAGATTTAGTCATCTCAGTGTGTTAGTGTTTGCTTACATGATAGTTTCAAGTTTCAGAAGTAACTCGTTCAGAATCGCGTTTAATCGTTCTTCAACAGAATCGTTTCTCGCATACTGTTATCTTTTATGATTGATGAATATTGAATGCATGACTGATGCCTGTAGGGCTTAGGGTATGAACATGGTTTGTTTGGCTTCTCATTTTCAATTCGAGCATAACTTAGAGTGTGAATGAACGTTGCTTTGTTAAACAGTTAGTTATTCTGCTTACTTAGAATAGTTAGATTGCAGTTAAATCAAAGGGAGCTTCCGGTACCAATAGGTAGAGTAATACTCTGTTTTCCTGTAGACAGATTTTGATTGATTTTGATAACCAGATTAAATGCATTTGAGGAAACACTCTTTCTGTCATGGCTTGAATAACACTGATGATGATAGATGATTAAAAGCAGTAGTGGAAACAGGTTTTGGAATCATACTTATGAACGGAGATAGAAGTACCAGCATTTAAACATAAGACTGTTTTTTGTTGATGACTTGAATAGGAAATGCTAAGTTTCAAGATTGTCATTAAGGTTCAAGTTCTCGGAGTGAGTTTACGTTTTCTTTTCAGGATAGCCTTTAGATAGGAATTAGCTTACCTACACATACAGTGTATCAGCTCGAAGTTTACCAACCCTGGTTTGACAATTTAGTGTTTCAGGTCACTTAAAAGCTTCAATTTAGCAGCCTGACACTTGTACATTACTATACCATATGTTTTGGTTTGATGTCTATATTTACTTTTGAGTGAGATAATTTGTTTCAACCATAGCTACTTATCATGCTTTGTGATTTAATGTGCAGATGTCGATGTCCTTTCCTGTACATTTTTAATTTGCCGATGATGCCAACTCACAAACCCAGAACTTGGCTTATGTAGTAGAAGACTTTCTCACTAGAAAGGAAATAATGAATTCATGTGTTAGTGATATAACAATAACCCATTGAATTGTTGCAGTTGACATGGATGTGACATAGAATCCCTCTTTCCATTTTTGAGTATATTCACAACAAATGTCTCTGAGGTGGATAGCAATCGTGTGGATAAGGTGTACATAGTGGAAAATCATAAAATATGTTCATAGATAATAGACATGGAAATGGAAAAATGATTTTCAATAAGGAAGACATCAAACCATACTAAGTGGTCGGAGATAACAATGATTGGTAAATAACATGATGAGATAGAGTGGTCTTGGAAAATTCAACAATATTTGACCCACATATAATAGAATTATATTTTTTAACCAAAAAATAAAGTCTTCTTCCTTGAGGACTACCATAAGCATCTTTCTAGTGCATGGAAAGTTTGAGATGGTATGGTATAATGTGCACTCCATAATTCTTATATTTTCTTTACATGTAGTTTTATTCTTTTAAAAATAAATGAAGAATAAAACTTTGAATTATAGCTAAACCAAAATTTCTGCAATTTTTCTCAAAATGTCAACACATATTTATTATAAAATCAATAATCGAAAACCATAGCAAAGCCAATATTTTACTCATGGTTTGTAGATCAAAATTGATATTTTGTGGTTGTAAGAAATCAAAGCAACATCTACAATATGTATTCTTCTATATAGTGCACAATCTACCAACTTGTAGGATTGTTACTCACCATCTCTTCTAGAGTCGACGAGCATACATGAACAATCATTTTAACCTCTAGGTCTTCTTCATTGTTTCTCTCACCCATGAGGAAAAATGCCACTCCAAGATCCTCTTTGCTGCAAGTTTCTTTATTTCCATAGACATCTCAAATAATTCCATAATCATTTCAAGCAAATATTCCATCCAATATCAAAGTAAGAATCTCAAGAAAATCTTTCATCCAATATCAAATTCCTGGTTCAAGTCACACGACAATGGAACCAAAGTGTTGTTGTCTAGGGAATCATAGGAAATAATTCAAGAAGAAAGAGATACATTATAGGAGGAATATTATGGACACACATGTACTCATGAAATAAGAGAACTATTTGGGAAGGTTAACCAACCGAGTTTGTATTCCATCTTCATGAGCATTTATTCAATAGAGACATGGTTGGGGTAGATGTACCTACTCCAACTAATCCTTTGTTAGGTTTCATTTATCCTCTATGTACATATGCTTAATTTAGTACATGTGTTCACATATTACTTATGTTAGTGTATAATCTATGATGACTATTATAAGAGACTAAGAGGCCTCCTCATCATAGTTTTATTAATAGCATGCTTTGATTTACCTTATGATGTTATAGTTTAGTTTTGATTAAGATTTATGATTATATAGTTTAATTTTATACCATGAATTATTAGGAATGAATTTCACTCCATGAGAACATGGTGGTACTTCACTTATGCAATTCAATTTCATTGTTAGTCTTTCATTGATGCAAGAGGGGTGTATTTCTTTCCTTTCATTTTTATTTGTTTTTTGTCCTAACTCACTTATTCAGGAAGATCTAAGGAGCGCTCACAAAGGTCTAGGAGGATCCAGAATTCTTGAAGAGGTCCCAGGGGGTCAATTAAATATAAAATATTTATCATTTCAAATGATCGTGAAAAGGAAATCATTTCGTAGAGCTCGTCATCAGTTTTCCAACGATGCAAACAACAAGTCAAATAGAGTTTGTATGCAAAAGTTATGAACGATCAAAGTTCAATTCAAATGGAAATATTCAAGGGTTAAAAGTCAAGAGGTGACACATTTCACCACTACAAAGGTTGCACCTAGAACATGACCATATAGGATGTACAATGATGATGAGGCACTATCATATGGTGACACATGGAAAGCATGTGACATGGCATAATTAGTTGGCAACTGGCTGGGTAGGACGTATAGTCTAGGTGGAATAATTATATGTTGACACATGGAAAAGGTTAGCCAATGACAGGTTTCCACATGGAATCCTCCCATTGGCCATTATGGTCATAGTTATGTAAAATTTATGGAGTCAATGGGGGTCGAATTCGCGACCTCCATAACCTTAACAAAGACTCCCCTACTATCACATCATCACATGAGTATTAACATATAAATGGCATAAATTATATTTGAATTTGGTTAAAGTTACAATGGGGGGGGGAAGGGGCTAAGGGATAATACCCCAAACCCTGGTTTATATGCTTTTCCATGTGACCAATCCCATACCCCACGCGTGGGCTAACAAACTTTATTCCATCGTAACTGTGTAATATATGGTTGTAACGATATATATAAAAAAAACAACGAATATACCAACAATGCAGAGGATCACAGGGAATGGAACTCTCGACGTCCTCCAATTTATCCAACAGTATAAAAATTGTGCCAACTAACCCGCTTGTTACAAGATCCCAGTAAATTTAGTGATAAGTTGCCTAAATTCTGCGTGGAGGTTTGGAGGCCCGCAACCTATATATGGGCATGGATCCCAAGACCTAGACACACATTCCCATGTATGCACATAGACCGAGGAGAGGAATGGATATCGAGGTACACAAATCCCGAGGCTTTATGAACTGCATATTTAATGTGTGTGCTAAGGAAGAGGCTAAGTATGGTTGTCTCATAAAGCATTCCATGAGGTATATTAATAACACCTAGGAAACTTTATACTCATTTTTCACCATTTTTCACAAGGATCATGAATTTGAGGTATATTTCATGATCATAGGTCATTTGTAAAATTATTAGTCCATATTTCCATTAATGAGCACCATAGTGCACTATTTGGCATGTAAAGAATGTGTAATTGAGCCAGTTTGGAAACTGGTCAACTTTATAGTCAAATTTCTTAGAATTTTGTAAGCATTTCAATGGTGAACTTATTTTCTTGTTTTGAGTAGTTGATTTAAAGAAAGTCCATTAAAATGACTTTTTGCCAGCTCATATTGTAATGTAATTCAACATTTTGAGATGATGAAGAATAATCTTTCTATCTAAAAAGAACTTGAAGATGAAGAAACATATATCATCCATATATGTAATTTGAGTTATTTTATTTTTTGTTGTTTCATCTCAATAATCCACAAGTTAATCATAATTTCATGAGTTTTTTGATAAAAAGAACATCATCATTTTTATGCAAATCACCTTAATACGATCAGTAAATTAATTTTGAATCAAGTTAGATGATGCGTATTTATATTTAAATAAATAAGTGGCGACTAAGGATTTTTGGATCAAGTGGTATTAGATCTAGTTTTGACATGATTTTGCAAGCTATTGATGTGATGAGATCCAAGAGTTCAAATGGTGAATATTTTTAAGGCTCTTTTCAAGAGGACAAGATGAGTACAATTCTCATGAAGTTGAGGCTACAAAAAAACATTAATAGGAAAATCCAAAAGAAGAATTTTTATTTAAGAATGTAGTTATAATCTCCTAAGGAAGAGAAGCAGAGGTTGTAAGATTGAATTATAGGTCATGAGGAATTCCATAAAGGTATTTTTCATGTGTTGGAAAGAAAGTTGTAGATCCAGAACCAAGTAATGGAACCATCAATACCAATCCATGAATATTGGTAGGCTGATAATGTAAAGTCTATGATTCAAAAGGGACTACCTCTTTCAAAAGGCATGATTGATAAAGATGACTCCTCATATTATTATTTTTCCTGTCAAGATGGATAATGATCAAGAATGACTGAAGTAAGGAGAACTTCAAGTGAATAAGTTATACATAAATAGTTAGACTTACCCTCCAATCCAATGTGTAAGACATCTCCAGAGAAATATGTGCATGCACAATAAAAAATGAAGACTTTTCCTACTAGTAAATGGTCTAAGTATCCATGTGCTTCTTGTGGAACTAGTAACCATGATGTGCATAAGTTTCAAAGAAGACAGTCATCGCAAGACGATCCCTCCAATAAGAAGGATAAAGGTAAATATCATTTCTAAAAGCAAAGGAAAAGGAGGAATTCTAAGAAGGGATATTGGTTCCAAGATGGGAACAAGACACTCTACTCTTATTGTGGTAAGGGTGGACATCAGATCGAGAAGTGTTGAACACTTTACCTACACTTATGTCTAAACATGAAAATGAAATATGTAAAGTAACTTGCAAGAAGACAAGCAACAACTCTAGATGAATTCAATGGTCTTACTGAAAGGTTTGGGAAATAATACTTCCTAATCGCTAGTCTTGGAAAAGTAATATATGAATTCATTGAGGAATGGTTCATGGAAAGTTTCTCATCTTGCCACATGGCCGGGATGAGATCAATATTCTTGAATTTCTTAGAGTATGAAATGTATTTCTATGTATGATCTGGAACTAACACCAGACAATCAATAAGAGGGCATGGATATGTAATATTCCATCTCGAGTCAAGAGGATTTATGGGAATATAACATATGTTGTGTGTTTTATATTTGTAGGTAAACCTACTATCAATTGCTACATTTGAATATGAAGGCTATGCATTTGCATTTCAGAATGGTCGGATACTTGTGTATTTAAGGGAAGCTACTCCAGACACAACAATAGTGCTTGGTATTCACAATGAGAGATTATATAGGTTACTGGGAAGACATATAGTTTGGTCTAATGGTTTCTTGGATCCAACATCATATTATGCATCAAATTCAATGTCAGATTAAACATCAGCATCAAAGGCATTGTCAGAGATAGGAAGTTGTGATACTCCTTCCAGTACTAAAGGGAGGATGAGTCCATGAATAAACCATCGATCAAAAAATTTCATTGTAAAAATGTATATTTGTAAATGTAATATGAATATGTGTATATATCCTAAAGTCTATTAGAAGGCTTAAAAGAGACTCATTGTAATTTATGAGAGTGAGAAGGACTCTGTAAAATTTCTATATTTCCACCTTATATGTTGTAAAGAGTGAGAGGAATTTTGTAAGAGAGTTTATATATTTCCACCTTATATGTTGGAAAGAGTGAGAATAATATCGTTAAAAATATTTTTAGATATCCACCTTACATAATATTGAAGTGTATTGAAGTGATAAGAATCTCATTAAAGGGATTTGTATATAGTCGTTTTGTTCCAGAGTGAGAGGAATCTCGTATAAAGATTTCTAAGCCTTGCGATGACAATATAGGAAATTGCATTGTCTTGTGAACAACTAAAGGGATACATATGGATCAAATAGTCTAAGTTGACATTATTGAATTTGAAGAACTGGAGATAAAGGAGAAAAAGGATGTAGGTAGTTGGAGCATGTAGATCGGAAGCAAAAAGAGCATCGAAGTATTGAAAATTTTTCTAGAGATGGTAGAGGAGAAATGATCATCTTCAGAAATAAGAGGAATAAAGGTGCATGCTATAAGCATCCTCAAAATATTGTCATGTTTGTGTGGATGCATACCTTGAACAAAAGAAAGAAAAGTAGAGATGATTGCAGTACATATCAATTCTTTTTAAAGGACAGAGAGTAATGGAAAGGGAATTCATTTATATACTCCTACAGATACATCAACAATATAGGAACAATGAGTCCAAAAGGGAAAGGCATAGATCGAAAATTGACATGGTTTCATAGTGGTTGAGATGGACTATCTTCAACAAAAGGAGATGTCACTGGATGTTGAAGACAAGATACAGGTATTGCAGATATTCAGTGAACAATAATTTTAATGACAGACAATCTATGAGTTAGAACCAGAGCTATTAGCGACAGTGCCAGAGGTCAGAGTCAAAGCAATTTTCTAGACAAAAGACAAAAGTACATTGATATAAAACTTAGTGTAAGAGGTCCAATATGATTACTAAGTTCCATAACATTCAACAAGATGTAAGAGTGAATAAACTTCATCACTAAGTTACTGGATAAGAGCATCTTAATTAGCTGGAAGAGTGAATTAGATTTATCATCACTAAGTTGTTGAATATTTATACTTTTGGAGGTCCAAAAGTTATTTAGTGGGAAGGTGTGATCTAGGAGGATCTAAGGAATGCTCACAGAGGTCCGAGAGGATATGAAATGCTCACAAAGGTCCCAGGGGGTCCATAAAAGATAAAAAAAAATTGATTATATCAAATGATCATCAAAAGGACATCATTACTTAGAGATTTGCATCATCTTTCCAACGATGCAAATGAAAAGTCAAATCAAGTTCATATGAAAAATTTATGAACGATAAAAATTCAAGTTAAATGGAAAAAAGCAAAGGGAAAAATTCCAAAGGTGACACATGTCACCACTACAAGGGTGCCATGTGGCACATGACCATACATTTCGTACAATGATGACATGGCACTTTCATATGGTGACACGTAGCAAGTAGGTGATGTGGCATGATTAGTTCGTCGTGGAATGGGTAGGATGTATAGTCCAGGTGGATGAATTATATGTTGACACATGGTAAAGGTTAGCCAATGAGAGGTTTCCACATGAAAACCTCCCACTAGCCATTATGGTCATAATTATGTAAAAATTATGGAGTCGACAAGGGTCAAATCCGCGACCTCCATAAGCCTTAACAAATCCTCCCCTACCAACACGTCATCACATGAGTCTTAACTTATATCTGACATAAATTATATTTCCATTCAGGGGGAAAAGAGACCAAGGGATAAGCTCCCAACCCCTAGTTTATATGCCATTCCAGGTGACCAATGCCATATCCCGTGGGGGGGTTAACAAACTTTATTCCACCATAACTATGTAATATATGGTTGTAACCATATATATAACAAAACCAATGAATTTTCCAACAAAGGAGAGGATCATGGGGAATAGAACCCTCGACCTCCAATTTATCTAATGGTGTAACCATTGTGCTAACCAACCCACTTTTTATGGGATCCCACTAAATTTAGTAATAAGTTGCCTAAATTCCACATGGAGGTTTAGAGGCATGTGGCCTATATATGGGCATGGATCCCAAGACCTACACACACATTCCCATGTATTCACATACACCGAGGAGAGGTACGAATATCGAGGTGCACAAATTCGAAGGCTGTGTGGACTGCATAAATTTGCGGGCTAAGGAAGAGGCAAAGTATGGTTGTCTCGTAAAGCATGTCATGAGGTATATTTATAGCACCTAGGCAAATTTATAACCAATTTTCACAATTTTTCACAAGGATCATGAATTTGAGGTCTATTTTATTATACGAGGTCATTTGTAAAAGTCTTATTCTAGATTTCCATTAATGAGCACCATAGTACACTGCTTGTTGTGTAAAGAAAGTATAATTGAGCCAATTTGAAAATTAGTCGACTTTATAGTCAAATTTATCATCATTTCGCAAGGATTTCAATGGTGAACTTATTTTATTGTTTTGAGTAGTGGAATTAAAGAGAGTCCATTAAAATAGTTTTTTGCAAGCTCATATTGTAATGCAATTCAACATTTTGAGATGATGAAGAACAATCTTTCTATCTAAAAGAGAATTGAAGATGAAGAAATATATATCATCTATATAGATAATTTGAGTTCTTTTATTTTTTGTTGTTTCATCTCAATAATCCATAAGTTAATCGTCATTTCATGAGTTTTTGGACAAAAAACACATCGTCATTTTTTTGGAAGTCACCTCAATATGATCAATAAAGTAATTCTAAATCAAGTTAGATGTTGCATATATATAATTAAATAAATAAGTGGTGTCTAAGGATTTTCGGATCACTCACCAACAATATAATGATGAGATGTGGAAAGGTAGAATTCCAAAATCATGCAAAGAGATAACTTGGTGATAGCAGGTCCTAGTAGTATGATCGGTGCCCAAGTACATGATCATCATCAAGATTGGTTGAGTTAGCCTTTTCATGCATGTGTATTTCCTTTTAAATTCTGATTTTCATGTGATTTCATTTTATTGTGGGTTGTGAAGTTTGTCAAGTAGATTAATACTACAAATGATATAATTATGCACATAAAGTGCTTGTGTTTCACAAGTTTATGAACTCTCATATTGATAATTAAATATAACAAGAATTAAATCATATAATTTGACTAACATTTTTGGCACCATTTTTCGGAGAAATTCTAAAGGAATTGGAAAGTTTGTAGTATGTCGCTTTTGGTTTTTGAACTAGCATAGAAGATATTTTCGACTATTTTCTTTGAACTGATTTTTAAACCAAGTTTTTTCCGCATATAGTTTCTTTCATAAATTGTTCTGTAAGTTTGGAATGCACTTTGAATATAAAGGATTAGAGAATTGATAGGTTGTTTTTGTTTTAGCATTTAAATTTTCCTCTTATATGATTTGTTTTGGTGCTAACATGCTAGATACGGTGGATTAGAGATGCTAAGATGAGAGGTAAGAATACATGCTTTCACTATAGTGGGTAATCTATTCCACTAAATCCATTGTATGTTAGAACTATATAAATATAATTATATAGATTTCTTAGTAAGTTATTTTCAATCATTTTCCCCTCGTGGTGCAATAAGAACCACCCCATCCACTAACCATTGGCAACAAGATATATATATTGAAGAGGTTTTCAAAATAAGGATGGGATATTTCCAAAGGACAATCCAATGTAATTCATCTAATTAGTGAGCAAGAACCTTGTCCAAGTTTTCATAATAAAGTGATGACTTGTTACAAATTCATCAACTTACCATAAGTTCTCTAAAAGA
>SNQJ01S0010038.1:435042-445115 GCA_010110895.2 Picea sitchensis | reverse complement strand
CCTTGCAGATGGACCTCACATACGCTACTATCCCAGTGTTTGGAGGAGAGCATAGAAGACTATACAGGGAAGCCCAATTGGCCTATATAATCAGTGATGAGGCCAACCCTACCAACCATCCCATTTTCGCCTTAGATACTGATCTAGTTTCTAGTGTACCTCAACTCACTCATGCTCCCGAACCTCCTCTTGAACTCAGAAAGCAGCCCACCATTTCCCCTAAATTTCCTCCCTCCATCACCCCCGTCTGGAAAATGTTCTTTGATGGAGCCTCTTCCAGGGAAGGCGCTAGAGCTGGGGTGGTCTTTGTGTCACCTGCTCAGGAAATCATATCTCTGTCATACAAATTAGAATTTGAAGCTACCAACAATGTGGCAGAGTATGAAGCCCTTGTTCTAGGATTAAGAGCTAAAAGGGAAATGGGAATTCAGGAGATAGCAGTGTTCGGAGATGCAGAGTTTGTGGTCCAACAGATCAGAAACGCTTATCAAGCTAAGCATCCTCAACTCAAAAGCTACATAAATGAGGTGTGGGACCTAGTTGATAGTTTCTTCTCAACATTCAACATTTCTTTCATCCCAAGAGAGGAGAACACAATGGCAGATTCCTTGGCTACATCAGCAGGTAATTTCAAAGTACCCTTGCCGCCTAAATGCAGATATGATGTAGAAGTGAAATACAGGCCCTCCATACCTGACAACGTCAAACATTGGAAGGTATTCGAGGATGATCTCGAGATCAATAAGTTCTTGGAGGATGTCGAAGAATTTTCATAGATGTACATCGACCAAGACTTTGTCTTTGAAGAAGAGATTGAGGGGGGTAATTTTCTGAATAAGATTGCAGAGCGTAACATTGTGCAGTTGCCCAACAATCATATTCCAAGGGGACTGGTTCCTTTGGAAAGGATTTTTGATAGAAATGATGTGTCATTAAAAGGAGAGACCTCGGAGGATGACACTGGTACTATTCAGTGCAACATTGGGACCGAGAGTGAGCCCAAGTTCATCATATTGTCAAGGAAGCTGACAAAGGAGCAGAGGTCTGAATACATTGGACTTTTGAGGGAATTTGCTGATGTTTTCGCCTGGACTTATGAGGCCCTCAAAACCTATGACACCTCTGTCATCGAGCATAAAATCCCATTAAAAGAGGAGGCAAAGCCATTTAGGCATAAGCTGAGACAAATCAATCCTATACTGCTGCCTATCATGGAGAGGGAAGTGAAGAAGTTGCTTCAAGCTCAGATCATTGTACCACTGAGATATTCAGAGTGGGTGGCCAACTTGGTGCCAGTAAGGAAAAAGAATGGAGAGATCCAACTCTGTGTAGACTTCAGAAACCTAAACAGGAGCTCACGAAAGGATAACTACCCCTTGCCAAAGATGGAATATATACTGCAGAGGGTAACAGGAGATTCCAGGATGTCCATGATTGATGGCTTCTCCGGCTACAATCAAGTCTCTGTTCTGCCCGAGGACAAGGAAAAAACAACATTCACCACTCCATGGGGCACATTCATGTATGCCAAGATGCCTTTTGGATTGATGAATGCAGGGGCAATGTTTCAGCGTGCCATGGACATAGCTTTTGTTGGGGAAAAGGATAAATTTATGGTCGTTTATCTGGATGACATCACAGTGTTTTCAAAATCTGATAAAGAACATCGTCGTCATCTCAGGAAGGTCTTCCTAAAATGCAGAAATTTTGGCATCTCATTAAACCCCAAGAAATCTATGTTCGCCATGCAGGAGGGAAAGTTACTAGGCCACATAGTATCAACGGAAGGAGTCAGAATTGACCCTAGCAGAGTTGAGGCGATACAAGCCTTATTGATCCTGAGGTCTAAGAAGGAGGTCCAATCTTTCCTCGATAAAATTAATTTTTTGAGGAGGTTTGTGCCTAACTTTGCTGAGGAGGTAAAGCTTATAACAACCATTTTGAAGAAATGAAATGAAGTAAGGTGGACCCCTCAATCGTGGCATTCCTTTGAGCAAATCAAGAAGGCCCTGACTGAAGCTCCTGTGCTTATCAGTCCCGACTACTCAAAGGATTTCCTTATTTTCTCCTTTGCCTCACCTAACACGGTGGTTGTTGTTCTACTACAAACAAACGACATTGGACTAGAGCGGCCTATTGCTTATTTCAGTCGAGCATTGAGGGATGTCGAAGTCAGGTATGACACTATGGAGAAGCAAGCCTATGCTCTAGTAAAATCTCTCAAAGCTTTTAGAACCTATGTCCTGCAATCAAAGATCATTCCCTATGTCCCCTCGGCTGCTGTTAAAGACATTCTTATTCATCCTGACATAGACGGGAGAAGGAGTAAATGGATAGCCAAAATCCTGGAATTCGACCTGGAAATTAGGCCCACCAAATTGATCAAAGGTCAAGGTTTAGCCAAGTTGTTGGCTGAAGCAAACTGTCAAGATCTGGGGATAAGTTTCATAAACGAATGCTCAAGAATTCCACAAAGTCGGATGTCTAAAATGGACCCTCAAAGAGAGCCCCCATTAGCTCGATGTCCTTGGTATAAGGATGTCATATACTTTCTGCAAGAGTTGTGGCCCCCAGACGACCTGCAAAGGAACAAATAAAGAGCTCTGAAGCTCAAGGCAGTCAGATACTGCCTGATCGATCAAGTGTTATATTGGAAAGACCCCCTGGGGGTGATTTTAAAATGCATGAGTCCACAAGAGGCCGAAATGGTCATGGCTGAATTTCATAGCGGCCTGTGCAGAGGGCACCATTTCTGGAAAGCCACAACCCACAAAATCCTCAGGGCTGGATACTACTGGCCTACCATGTTCACTAACGTCTGCAAAAGGGTCAGATCCTGCATCAAATGTCAAAAATTTGCAGGAAAGCAGCAGCTCAAGTCTCTGTCGTTAAATCTAGTGGTGGTTTCAGGACCTTTCCAGCAGTGGGGCCTAGATTTCATTGGGGAAATTCACCCTGCTTCTAGTGGGTAGCACAGGTGGATCCTGAATGCTACAGATTTATTTACCAAGTGGACTGAAGCTATCCCTACCAGGAGTGCTTCCCACAAGGTAATCATTGGATTCTTGGAGGACCTCATCACAAGGTTCGGCTGCCCAAATAAGATTTTCACTGATAATGCAGCCTCTTTCGGGTCTAAGCCATTAGCCAAGTTCTGTGAACAGTTTAGGATCAAACTGATTCACTCCACCCCATATTATCCACAGGGAAATGGTTTAGTAGAATCCTCCAACAAAATCCTGATAAGAATCATCAAAAATCTGTTGGAAGACAACAAGAAGGCCTGGCATTCCAGATTAAAATTTTCTCTATGGGCCGACCGAGTGACCACAAAGAGATCTATAAGCGTCTCTCCTTTCCAATTAGTCTATGGAGCGGAGGCTATTTTCCCCTCTCATTTAGCCATTCCTGTAGAAAAATTCATCCAGGACCATCAGGAGGAGACTGATGATATGATCAGAAGGATCCATCAGCTAGTGGAGGTTCAGCAGGCCAGGGAGCAGACAGTGGACAGAATTTAGGACCATCAGCAAAAGATCAAGCAGGTTTTTGATAAGAAGGCCAAGAAGGAGAGGTTCCAGATAGGAGACCTGGTGCTGAAATGGGATGCTCCTAAACAAGATAAGGGAAAACACAACAAATTTGAAGCCCTGTGGATCGGGCCTTTCAAAATCTCTGAGATTTTCTCAAATAACACGTATAGGTTGCGAGGTTTGGAAGGTGAAGAAGTTTTCAGCAGCCCAGTGAATGGGCATTTTCTGAAGAAATGTTTTGTCTGAGCCTTCAGTGGCTCCTATGTTTTGTAAATATTGTCCTTTTCGTTCTTTGTTATAGTTTTATTATTGTTTCGGTTTAGTAGGTGACTCCATAGCCCAACAACAAGGCATTGGAGCTGCAAAATGAGTCCTTAGAGAATCACAGGGACGACTCTATCCCCCATGGAGCCTAATAATGTTAGCAACAATTTTGGTATCGGGGCACAAAGGTACACAGGTCTGCAGGATTGCCCGGGAAGCACCCAAGCACAACACGGAGGAACCCCTTTGCAGTTACAATTTGAGCGAATGGGCGAAGTGTTGTTGACGGCCGCCGAGACCCACCTATAAAGTTGATCAATGGTCGTCGGGATTTCAGGACTGCCAAGCTACCCCGGGGTTAATACAAGAGATAGCTCCAATAATCCAAACAGATCCGGGTCATCCGATCAAATTGGGACCGGTGGCTTCCAATCGGTGTATCGGGGATCGGAGTTTCGGGAAGCAAGGAGCCTCCCACTTGTTGTAGTTGAAATCGTCGGTCGGCAAAATGCCGAAAGCACCTTTGGAGCCAATCCCATGATCCTAGCACCAAGTCACTTCAAGCAAGCCTGTAAACGAGGGCGGCTCCCTTTTAAATATCGAATGCCCCCTCGTCCATTCATCCTAAGGACGCGTGGCGCAAGATCCGGCCGCATCAACATTTCGGTATTCGAGAGTTCGTGGGGTGAAGGTTTTATGTCTTTGAACATCGCGAAACCCCGAACCCCAATAGCGCCAAAATTATCCAAACTGGGACCCGCAACGTCACGAAGCATTTTCAGCCGTTCATTCAAAGGGGACACCTGGTGGCAAACTAAGCCATCTCGGCGTTTCGCCCATCGCGACTCCAAGGCACAAAAAGCAACTATGTTAAGTTCTGATGCACGAGATGTCGGGAGAGTCCTGGACCCGGGCCCACATCAGAGTCAGGTGAGTTCAATACCGTCAGATCTCAGAGGGGCACGTGGCACCAGATTTCATGGGCGTTCACGATTTCAAATTTCAGGAGTAGCTCCTTCCCATTCGCGAACGTCAAAAGCACGTGGTCACAGTCCGTGGTCACTTGGAGGGAGGAGATGCGTAAAGAAGGACAAAGGCGTCGAATTCAGTTACAGAGGGGATCATCGCGATCTCCAGGGACCATCGGACCCGATCTCAGTATTGTTTCTAGAATTGAAGTAAATGAAGACAAGAGTGGGTGGTTGAAACCTCCTTTCATTCATTAAGTGAGGAAAATGGAGAGTCTGGCGAACCACCTTCTCACATAAGTCATGTGCATCGATTTTCTCAAAGAAGCCATGTCGAAGTCCTTGATTCGACAGAGAAGTCTGCGCACGCTAGCCCAACACTTAATGGCTCAGCTACCCTCCTTGCAGGAGCCATGCGTAGTTAAGATGGCGCTTAAAGAAAGATATTGGTACGAGTTTGATTGAAGGGACACCAAACCTTGGGTGACTGGGCACGCCTCTATGAGGTGAATTTTCCTGAGTATATATACTCAGTATTTGTATTTTTGTAAGCATTGATGGTTGATCAAAGCTCCCGATTGTAAGGTTTTGATGAAGCGCTGGTCGCTCTGGTTAATGTAAAAGGCATTTGAGATTTCTTACTTTATGGATGTCATCTTCCATTCCATTTCTTTGGTTACTGTGTTAGAACAACTCGGAATTGGAGGATCCATTCGAGCTGTGGTTGTTATAGGATGATGAAAGTTTGATCACTGTAATAGTCACATTGTTTCTAATAGGTTCTTGTGATGTTCTCAGCATTGAAATGACTTGGAATTGGAGGATCCAGTCGAGTCACCCCTCAGCTCTTTGAAACTCTGGACCAAGAGGATCTTGGCTTCTGAGTTTTTCTTCTTCAAGCTTCCAAAGGCCTGTTTCCCGAGGCAGTCTTGTTCACCCTTCTTACAAGTCTTCCATATACCACCCTTTAATCAACTTACTGAAAGAAGTTGGATCAAGACCTCCCTTGCTTTCTACATACCAGACCCAGTTTCCCGAGTTAAATCTATATTGTCTTGAGTCTTCATCCATCTGATCATCCCATTAAAAAAATCGTGACATAAAACTGATGGGCGTTGGGCTCTGCTCTTGCAAGCAATCCAGGAGTGACTTCTGACGCCAACACATCGAAAATGGCATGAAAAGCACTATCCATATAGGATAGTTTAACTGACAAATTTACTGGTGTTCAGCTCATTATTCCACAAATAAGCATGGGTTCTCTAACCGTACTTCTAGGATAACTCAATCCACAAAGTGTCTTCCCGTGAGGGATTTCACCATAAGGGAACCACTTTGGAGTTCATCCATTTCTACTTATTATCAACCATGAAAAGAAAATAACGAGTCATATTTACATCAAAAAATATTGGGTCCATTACCCAACCTTTGTGCTACAGGGATTTCTTCAAGGGTTGACATCAATGACGACCCACCTTAATCAATAGTTCATACCCCTCACCTCATGCATCTTCCTCTCCTCTCACCACATGCCACATGTCTGAATATTATTCCTACCACTTACACTCCCGCATCCAGTCATCGCATCTTCCCTTTGGACACTTGTCCCCATGTCATCCTATTCGTAACCAATCATACCTTCCCCATGACTGTTTGACAGACCGGTGCCCCATAACGAGCCCACGTTGAGCTAAGCTATCACCTCCATCACCCATTGTCAACTGAAAAAATTTCTCCCAACAAAGATATTCAAATGTACACATGGCAAAGAATCCAGTACGAGAGAATAGTAAGCATATTTTGTGGATGAAAAAACACATGGCATGAAGACACCTAGCAACTGAATATCAACAATCAATCACTGATTCCAGATTCCAATGCCTAATTTTATAGAAGTAGCCATAATCACCAATAAAGACCAGCAGCTAAGTAGAATTCAAAGACAGATCGTCAAGAACCTCCATCAAATCAACAGACAATTCCAGGATCCAAGCAAAATTCATCTACAAGCTCCAACATTCGTCACTTGGTAGTTTGTTTCATAATGATTGCATCTGAAGTTTATTTTTAGTCAATTAAATCAAGCAACTGAAATTTGAACCAATCTTAAAAATTCCTATATTGTTGTAATTAGAAATACAATTAGTTTAGATTTTTCTTAAAATAAATCCAGCTCATTTATGACAGTATCATTTCTAATAAACTTATAAATACTTCCCATTTCGAAGTATTAAGGGTTGGGACCTGTTCGTAGGATAAGATCAATATTGTAAAGAAACTCACAGATCCTCCTTTGATCAATTTTCAGCAATACAATCCAACATTACATGATTCTTGTGTCAATTTTCATTGGTGAAGTACCTTTCCCTGTAAATTTGTTTCTTTCTGTTATCACTATTGTTTTCTACATTCTGAATTATTCTGAGGAGATAAAGAAACATAATTTGTTTAAATGTATACTCTGTCTCTGGCTTGGAATAATTTCTGTGTTTTCCACTGAAGATTGAAATTAGAATTCTTAATTGCTCTGTTTTTAATTGGATTCCTAGACCTTTTCCATCTCTTCCATACATTAAATCTTTGAGGATCCAATGAAGTTTCCTACCCTGCCTTGCAATATTATCCGGTTAACCCTGTATTTGATTAATTCAGAACTATGACTCCATTTTCCCAATGGCCCATTCTCCATGTTCCAACCAAACATTTCAAACCAACAACAAACCTTGATCTATCAAAACTAGCCTAAAATCCCCAGCAAACAAAACTAAATCTTGCAGAGAGATCCCTCTCTGAGTCTAGGAGGGCTAGATCCTAGACTCCAAAGTGGTTTTGTAGTTACCTTAGTCAACTTCTTCCTCAGCCTGAGAAATTACAAAGTGCTAACACAATGGTGACCATACCGGGGAGGAATATTTTAACCTTCCTCAGAAAAGCATATCAAGTTCTAGCTCTGATTACTGATCGTGGAAAGTGATCATACACAAGAAGGCTGAATCATCTACCTGACGACTCCAATAAACTCCAAATCAGTTTCAATTCAAAGACTCCTATAGAGGAAGAACCTGAAACATGACAAGACAATCTGAAAAGATCAGGTATTCAAGTTGGAATTTTATCCAAGACATAATAGGCTTTATTTTTAATTATTTATCCTCTTTTCCCAATCCTGGTCAAGACCATACTGCTGAAACTTATGTTGATCATATTCAACCTGATGAGCCCCAAAATATTAAGCATAATTTGACGGTTCTTGTACATACTCCTACACCTTTTAAAGTCACATAAATATACAAGCCTCTCATATTATCTCCAATACTCCATGGTTTCCCTGAAAATTATCACAAATATCTCCCCAAGTTTGATGGAGAATATGGTAGCATCACTACTGAAAAACACATTCAGGGTTTTGAACATTTTTTTGACCTTTTTGAGGTTGAAGAAGATGATGTCTGTATCAAGACTTTTTCTCCATCTTTGCAAAGTAGAGCTAAAGAGTGGTTCAAAAACTTACCAACTGCAAGCATTGGTGATTTCCATCAGTTTGTGAAAGTCTTCCTTAATAAATGGGAGATCAAGAGGAATCTCTTTCTCATTTTAGAAGAATATGATCATTTAAAAAGACAACAAGGAGAAACAATGAAATATTTTTCAGCCAGGTTCAATCAATTCTACCATTAAATGCCTGTTGATATAAAACCTCCTCTTAGTTTAGCTCTCTTACACTACTCATATGCCTTTGATCCGGAAATGGCATTTCAACTGAGAGAAATGAATACTACAACACTTGAAGAAATGCAGAACAATGCAATAGGTGTAGAATCTAATTTGTTGATCAAAAATCAAAGTTGAAGGCATAAGAAAAGGAAAACATAGATAAGGAGCATCTGACATCTTCAGAAGTGAAACTAGACATTCTGGCAAGCACAATGAAATAAATGATGTAAAAGATTACCATGAGAGATGATCTTGTTTTTCAAAAACACCATGTTCCATTTTTTGCAGAAAAAGAAAGGGTTACCATTCCTAAACATTTTGTTGTTTATCCTTGGTATCCTAGATCAGAAAATGATTGTTTTATGTATTCACTTTATGCAATGGACAAAGATGAAACTCAAAATCAGTGTGTGGAGGAGAAATCAACTGATCTAATGTGTATGGTTGATGAATTTTATTATATGGATGATCTACCCAAGTATGATCAATATGATGATGACTACATCAAGGTTGATTCTTCAAAGCAATCAACAACATGGTTTTGGGAGGAAGAAGCTAAGTTGCAACAAATCAAATATCACAATCAGCCTGTGCATATTAATTATGACAACAACGAGGAAAATGCATAAAATTTTCAAGTAAGTGAAAGATCTTTTCCTTTATATTTTTCGCATTCCAATTTCTGAGAGAAAACTATAAACAAGAAGATAAGCAAGTTGTAAGCAGTATTATGGGGAAACTTTCTTATGAATTAGTTAAGGATGTCATTTGTGATACAAAAGTTGTTTTAGCTCCGGAATTACAACCCCTGAGTTATGTTGATTTTCAAACGACAGATGAATTGATGCAGCATAATTTTGTATCATTAAGTTTTGGTTCATTTTAGTTTTTGAAGAAAAATGTTGCTAATATCTATGAAGCAAGGACTGGTAAGCCTATAGAAAATCATGAGGTTTCATTGGAACCATTGCAACAATCTTCTTAGTTTCTCTAGGATCTAATAACTGATCTTTTGGATGATCTGTGTAGTCAAAGTCCCGTTTCATTAACTAGCTATGAGCTTAAAGGAAGTTATGATAAAAACTTTATCATGCAACCAACTTCACTATCTTGTTCAACATGAGTCTCATTACAAAACTCTTTTGAAAATTTGCAGTTAAATCAGAAGTTGTGTAATGATATAGATAACATATGTGTTGATTAAGGTTGATTGTCATTGATGTCAACCCTTGAAGAAAGACCCGTAGCACAAAGGTTTGGGTAATGGACCCAATAGTTTTTGATGTAAATATGACTCATTATTGTTTTTTCATGGTTGATAAGAAGTAAATATGGATGAACTCCAAAGTGGTACCCTTATGGTGAAAGCCCTCACGGGAAGACGCTTTGTGGAGTAAGAGAACCCATGTTTAATTAAGGAATAATGAGATGAAGGAAAGTGAATTTGTCAAGGGAAATATCCTAGATGGATAGTTCTTGTCATGTCATTTCCGGTGGTATGTGGAACGTCACATAATTCCTCACGGTTAGAGAGTTGTGGCCATGAGAAGTTGGAGACCCCAGGTTTGGGTAATGGACCCAAGTTTGTTTGATG
>SNQJ01S0010038.1:347462-435032 GCA_010110895.2 Picea sitchensis | reverse complement strand
TTATTACTGCTCATTATTGGATAATAATTCTACATTGATATAACATTTGAAGAAAAAGGATTATAATTACGTTATTACTGATTCACCCCCCCTCTCAGTAATCCAACAATATGCACAATACCCAATTATGACCTTTAATTTGTTGAATACTTTGAACACCAAGAAATAGGTCATGTTTATCATGATCCCATAGCTATCTATATGGAGGAGTTTTTCACTTCAAAATTCCAATCGATTTCTAATGCCTCTTTTGCTTTTTATGGTTCCAAAGATCTATGTTGTGAAGATCAAATTGACAATCAATTTCTACTGCCCTTTCAAGCTCTAGATCTGAGTTTTGTTAAAAATAATGAAATATCAGAGTTATTGGATCAACTACTTGATTGGCTTCATTGACATTTTTCCATTACCTAATTGAGAAGTAATTTCAACAGATTAGGGTAGGAGTGTGTGAATAAGATTGACTTGGCGAGCATTCCTTTTAACGATTTTTCAATTTGATTTTCAGTTTGGTTTTAGTTTTCAGTTTTAGAGTACAATTCATATTTCAAAGTGAACTTGATTGAGTTAAGGTTTGGAGCAGAGTATCAATTGATTTTTAGTCACTAAGGTTTCATGATAGAGCAAATTGCAGGTTTTGGGATCAACCTAATGAACAAGGCTACTTAGTCTAGGATGTTCTTGGCACCTCACAAGGAGAGCACCATCCCTAAGTGGAGCCATTGTTATAACCCTATATTTCATAAGATCATATGGTGATTGAAATTTCTTCCTTCAGTGATTTTATGTGGTAAATGATATTCCATTCTACAAATAATTTCCCAAAGGAAAAAGGAAAGAAAACATAAGCAGGGGTTTGCATTTCAAAATATGCCCTAAGTTAACCAAATTTGGTTAATTTAGCATACGAAAGTAAAATTAAAGTCTAAAAAGGAAAAAAACAAGCTTAACACTTCGTGGTGCATAATTTTCATCCTAAGTTGCAAGCGATCAAGACTTTTGTCGTGTAGTGGGTAATCCCCGCACAAGTCTCCATATGCAACATCCATCATCACCTAGATCGACGGTCCTAATTTTTATCCTAAGTTACAAGTGAACAAGACCTTTCTGCCTTTAACGGTGGGGGGGATCCAAAAAGTGGTTTCCCCCCACCTCGGGCCCATCTAACGTGGCACCTCCTCGTCATTTTAGACCCCCCCTCCTAATACTACTTACTGCCTACCCCCCCCTCTGAAATACCGCTCACCCCTGACTCCAATACCACTTACACCCCACTTACACCTATCCTCCACTCACCCTACAACTCACCATTCCCATCTGTTCATACCCCTCACCTCCTGCATATTCTCCTCCTCTCATCACATGCCACCTGTCTAACAATTCTTCCTACCACTTACACTCCCACATCCACTCATCCTATCTTCCCATTGGAAACTTGTCCCCACGTCATCCTATTCATAACCAATCATACCTTCGCCATGATCGTTTGATCGACTAGTACCCCATAATGAGCCCACGTTGAGCTAAGATTTCATCGCCATCACCCACCATCAACTACAATTTTTTCTCCCGACAAAGATATTCAAAGGTACAGATGGAAAAGAAACCAGTATGAGAAAATAGTAAGCATATTCTGTGGATGAAACAACACATGGCATGAAGACACCTGGCAACTGAACATCAATAGTCAATCACCGATTCTAGATTCCAATGCATGATTTTACAGAAGTACCCACAATAACCAATAAATACCAACAACTAAGGAGAAGTCAAAGACAGATCGTCAACAACCTCCATGAAATCAACATGCAATTCCAGGATCCAAGCAAAATTCATCTACAGGCTCCAACATTCATCACTTGGTAGTTTGTTTCATAATGATTTCATCTGAAGTTTATTTTTAGTCAATCAAATGAAGCACTTGCAATCCGAGCCGATCTTAAAAATTCCTATATTGTTGTAATTAGAAATACAATTAGTTTGTATTTTTCTTAAAATAAATCCAACTCATTTATGACAAGATCAATTGTAATGAACTTATAAATACCTCCCATTTCGAAGTATTAAGGGTTGGGACCTGTTCGTAGGATAGGATCAATATTGTAAAGTAGCTCACAGAGCCTCCTTTGTTCAATTTTCAGCAATACAGTGCAACATTACATGATTCTTGTGTCAATTTTCATTAGTGAAGTACCTTTCCCTGTAAATGTTTTTCTTTCTGTTGTCACTATTGTTTTCTACAATCTGAATTGTTCTGAGGAGATAAAGAAACAATTTTCTTTTTAAATGTACACTATGTCTCTGGCTTGGAACAATTTATGTGTTTTCAACTGAAGATTGAAATCATAATTCTTAGTTGTTCTATTTTTAATTGGATTGCTAGACCTTTTCCATCTCTTCCATACATTAAATCTTTGAGGATCCAATAAAGTTGCCTACCCTGCCCTGCAATATTAGCCGGTTAACCCCATATTTGATTAATTCAGAGCAGTGACTCCATTTGCCTAATGGGCCATTCTCCATGTTCCAAACAAACATTTCAAACCAACAACAAACCTTGACCTATCAAAAACTAGCTTAAAATCCCCAACAAACAAAGCTAAATCTTGCAGAGAGATCCCTCTCTGAGTCTAGGAGGGATAGATCCCATAATCCAAAGTGGTTTTGTGGTTACCTCAGTCAACTTCTTCCTCAGCGTGAGAAATTATGGAGTGCTAACACCATGTACATTTAATTAACTGTCACATCCATTTTTTCCTTGTTATCATATAACATAGTATTTTTTTCCACACAAATACCTGAATACTCTCTTGACAATTATCCAATGCTCATTTCTAGGTGTCGACATGTATCTACATAACACTCCCACTTCATGGGAAATTTCTGGACAAGTGCATACCATCACATACATTAGACTACCAACAACACTTACATAAGGAACACATGCCATGTCCTTTATTTCCTCCTATGTCTATGTACATTGTTCAATAGTTAGCCTTGCTCCCACAAGAATTGGCACCTTCACAGGTTTGCAATCTTGCATGTCAAAATGTTTAAAAAACTGTTTCAATATATTTTTTGTGGTTCAACCAGAGCTTTCTAGTTGCTCAATCTCTCTTGATCTCCATTCCCAGAATGAAGTTTACTGCACTACGATCCTTCATGTCGAACTTGGAGGATAGTTGCTTCACCTTCTTTATTGCGTTCATTTTGTTTCCAATCAACAACATGTCGTTGACATACAATGCTACATATATGAAGCACCCACCTTCTTCTTTGGAATATTTGCAGTGATCAACTTTGCTTCTCATAAATCCCAAACTAAGGATGCATGTATCAAAATTTTGGTACCACATCCTTGGTGATTGCTTTAGGCCGTAAAGGGATCTTTTCAATTTGCACACCAAATCTTTATTTCCCCTTACTACATATCCTTTAGGCTATTTCATGTAGATTTCTTATTCAATATCCATGTGTAGGAATGATGTCTTCAGATCCATTTGTTCTATTTCTAGATCAAATGTTGTAGCCAGAGACATTAGTACTCTAATGGAAGTTAATTTTGCAATAGGGGAAGAAATCTCACCAAAGTGGAATTATTTGGCTTGGGAATATCCTTTTGCTACTAGTCGAGCTTTGAATTTCTTGACTTGACCTAAGACATTCATCTTCTTATTGAATACCCACTTGCTACAAACAAGCTTTCTTCCATTAGATAATTTGACTAAATCCCATGTCTCATAACTATGTAAGGATTCTAATTCTTCAACCATGACGTCCTTCCATATTTTTCCCTCTGTTAAGTCAACTACCTCCCTAACTTTCTTGGGCTCTTCATTAGTGGCAGTTAACACAAATGCAAAATGAAATTCTGGCGGACTATTTCTTTCGAATGGTTTTCTTACTCATTCTGACCTCCTTACAACTGGGGTCAGTTATTCCACCTCTTCATAAGATTTAGTCGACTCTTTTGAATCACCTTCTTCGTTCCTCAGTTCAAACCACACCTTCTCTAGATTATTCTCTATTTGAACCATCACTTCAGACTCATACTTCCTTCTGACTTCTCTGAAGACTGCATCTCGACTGCACACTATTTTTCTTAATGAAATATCCCAAATCTTATATCATTTCATTCCTTCTTTGTATCCAAAGAAAATGCACTTGACTACCTTCTTGTCCAACTTGCTCCTCTTTTCCTTGGGAACATGCACAAATGCATCACAACCAAATACTTTGAGATGTGAAACTGAATGCTTCTTACCAGACCATACCTCATGTGGAGTCATGTCGACTAGTGCCGATAAAGGCGACATATTCACCATATATTTTGCAGTGTTGACTACCTCTTCCCAAAATTCTTGTGCGGTCTTAACACCACTGAGGATCCTCTTTGCGTTGTCCATCAATGCTATGGTCATTCTCTCAACAACTCCATTTTTTTGTGGGGTATATAGTGTGTTATTTTAGTATTCTATGCCACACTGCTTGCATAACTGATCAAATTCCTTTCCACATAATTCACCACTGTCGTTAGTTATCAACACTTTAATATTCTCACGTGTCTGGTTTTTTACAAGAGATTCAACTCTTTGAATTTCTCAAAAAATTCCAATTTATTCCTCAGGAAATATATCCATGTCTTCCTGGAAAAATAATTTATGAAGGAGACATAATACATGGATCCACCAAGTGAAGGCACTGAAATAGGGCCAAACACATCATTATAAACCAATTCTAGAATCCCCTCTGTCCTTGTCGCTTCATATGGGAACCTCACCCGATTTAGTTTTCATATATATAATGTTCACAAAATTTGACTTCTAAATTTCATTCAGGAAAATCTTCAACCACATCTTTGTTATGCATAGCTCGACGTCCTTTTTCTCCAATATGTCCCATCCTCTCATGGGAAAGTGGTAAGTGTGAGTGGGAATGGTACAATGACCCTTCAAGGAGATCCCTCAGTAGAAACCCTTTTCCTGAGGGTGACCAACTTATTAGGATACCATGACAACAACCAAAGTGAAATAAGGAAAAAACTATAATTTCCAAGCAAACTTTCCATAATCAAGAAAGGACTCTTTGCAACATGCTCAAATGCTTCAATTATTAAAGTGACACTTACCATGAGACTTAACTCATTACCTCATGAAGCAAGACCTACTGTCTTATGTGGACCAAGCTTGTGTGGCACATGCTTCTATGCTTCTAATGATGAGTCGTGATGCATGGTGGAAAGGAGAGGCTCTGCTGGTCATCTTGATCTTGACACTCCATTTCTACTATCTGTAGGCCTCGAGACATCATCTCCTTAGTTACCCCTCGATTGGGGGGGTAACAAAGACTTTGTGTGGCACCACTCTGAAGAAAACATCCCTAGTAGCCACAAATGACTCTGTCAAGTGGTAAACAAAGAAAATATTTTGAAAGTGACCACTAAACATACCTCGAGTCTCTAATGGGTTCTTGTCGGGAGTCCCATCTTCTCTGCGAAGACCAATAACCTTGTCAGCCACAAATTTCCTCTTCAAGAAGTAAAAAATAATTTAGATCCTTCATCACCCTCCTAGATCCACTATAGACAAGCTCTGACTTGATCCCCCTAGAAATATACTCTTACTTTTTGCAAACTACCATCTCAAACTGAGTTGTATCCTCCTAGAGAGTGATGTTATGAAGGTCCTCCTACAAGAAAATACACACCTCCTCTAATTTCTATCGAGCCTATCGAAGCTCTGTCATATGATTTCATGCGACCCCATGCCCTCATAAACTTCACAGTATGGTGAATGAACGCCTCCCACCCTAAAATCCACCCTCCCCCCCGTAGAACGAGGAAAAAGATTCCACACACTATGCACCAAAGCCCTGAAATATGCAGACTCCGAATGGGAGACATTAATCTTGAATAAAGATGAAGGATTGAAGTCCACCATATATCCTACTGAAATATAAGTCATAATGGGTAGTTGATTTGAACTTGTAGTTGCAATTAGCACATCAATCAGATGCATATTCCCAGAAAAGGTGATATCATCCCTTAGGCCATAGAACGATGTAACCTAGCATGAACCCTGGAACACTCCTATCTAAAGTTGGACCAAGTAAACCATCCACCATATTCAACCCTTTTCTTCCCTCAATTAGGGTTGAACAACTGAAGAGAATATTTACACTTAGACAAAGCTTGCTTCTTTGAACCACTAATCACATAACCAACCCTTCCTCCCCTATCACCATTCTATTCAACAATGTGAAAATATCCACTAATTATCCACTCAACATCTGAAAGAGAGGTCTCCATCCATGTCTAGAGACACATATGAGAAGGACTAAGGTTTGGAGCTTACACATAATAAAAACCCAACAATCTCTCTTGAAATAGTATAGTTATCCACACTCAACAATTGCTCGGGTCACTCCTGAAGCTGTAACAAAAATGAGGAAACAACTAACACCACCCCACCTCTTCCCTGAATATGATTTGTGGCCCAGAACATGCCATTACAAACATAACTCATGTGATTGTGAAGTTCAAAACCAGATGACTTGACCTCCTGCAAAAAAACTATTTTTGGCTTGACTTTTTGAAGAACTCCTCGAACAACCTGCTTCCTAATTAGGATCATCATGCCTATGAAATTCCATGAAAAAAGAGAGAGCGTCATTCAAAGAATAAGGGTTTGGATAAAGTGTCTAACTTATTATACATCGCCAAGGAAGGTGCTCCCCTCTCAGGAGAGTGGGCCATTGCTTCCTTAAAATAGTTTACCTGCAAGGATGGGCTCACAATACTAGCATGCTTTTCCAAAGATATAGGGGATGAAGCCCCCTTACACTTATTATATTTAAATTGCCATCCCTCATCCACCTCCATATTTTGAATAGAAGCACTACCATTACTTGAAGTTGTTTTCATGGTATAAACCAGAGGGTTAACTAGAGGAACCAAAGGAACTCCAGAGTTGTTGGGAACATATTGTTGTATCAGTCCACCAATTACTTTAGAAGTCTCTTGGACCACTACTCCCCCAATCCTGCTACCAGATATACACCTTGATAGAGGGACAAGTCCTCCTGCAGGGGCCTTATAGGTTCCCTCCTTAGAAACCTAGGCTGAACCAACTAAGGAACTTGGTTGATCATATGGGGCGACTAATGCTAAAGAACTTGCATCACTTGAGGATGGAGGAGCCCCTAGAGGGGGATTCTGATGGGGATAATATCGAATGAGATGATCCTAAGCTTGGCAGGAAAAGAAAGCATTTGGAAAGTTTAGATAATGAACTTTATGTTGTGAGATTCCATCCATAGTCATCACATAATTAGACAATGCTAGTTTCTCCTTCAGACCAACCTCCACACAAACTCTTGGGTTAGGTTGGAAAGAGTTAATTTTTCCATCTGGGATCAAAACCTTACCAAACCGATTAGCAAACAAATATACAAAATGCTTCAAATCGGTAGGCAACACATGAAACTCGATCCACAATGGGTAGTTGGCTTGACCATGATCCTTCGGTTTAAAATCGACTCTCCATGATTACACACAACCTAGGGATCCCACAATATTCTATGTACCATATTGTAGAACTTGTCGAGTTTCTGATTCAATGTTGAGCACGAGACAAACATAGTTATACCCCAAACCCTAATATGAATTCAAATAAACTCCATGAATCATGTTATACATAAACTACAACAAGCATTTTCAGAGCAATGGTCAATGAGATCTATGAAACTTTCAATAGAAAAACTTATAATAACAAAAAATAACCATTTAAAAAGCATTATTGCTAAACATTTTTTCTATATGAATATACTAGTCAATAAAATTACCTAATTGATATTTTTTCTATATTTATTTTTGTATAAATATTAATCAATTTTTTTTATTGTGTCTTTCATATTTTGGCAAGATTGATAAAATTCTAAAGTATGATCAACATGAAACACAAAACATGCCAATAGGGATGTCAAAAAAAGTGTACAAGGATATGGTCAAAGAAATGAGCATAATTGCATCACATGAGGATCCATCCCAACAACAATGTGCATCAAATGCATGTATTCATTGATTTTTTTCTACGATTAGAGAGTTTAATTATAGAATGAAATATTAGTTTTCAATTGTTTTTTTTTTGCAGAAAAGAAAAGAAAATGGAACCCATTCAACACATAAGATGGGTCAACAAGATAGAAAAGGGATGATAACAAAGATTGTGAGTTCTCAATGCATTTTTCTTAATATTTCATATTTGTTGTGATGTATATATTTTATTTGATTTACAATAATCTATGGATGTTTTCCAAGTGCTAACATACAAAGAAGAGCCATACGAACATTTGATTGACATGGATTACACATGGGTTGTGAATACATATTAGAGTAATAAAGGTTAATTGAGCATCTTAAAAATCTTGCATCTAGGCTCTTGATGATGATCCCAGTTGGGATCGAAATGGGTTGATCTTTCAACCTAAAAAACACAGAGACCACGCTTTCAAAAAACTACTCCTACGTATCACATGTTTAATCAATTTGTAAGTAGCTATATTGTTTTACTTCCATTATTTTATAATTAATGGAACAAAAATAAACCTTTAATTATATATATGGTTTCTCATGATGTATAAAACTCACAGGAAACAAAGTATGAAGTGGAGCCAACAAAAGATATCTTGAGAGATGGCATGAGAAACGAATTTGAATGTATTGTTTATGAAGTAATCGATACTCTATTTGTACTCTTTTTTATTTATTCAATCATGTATATTATATTACAAATGAATATATACTCATTACATTTTATTTCTATGTTTGTAGATGGAACATGAAGAGGCACACTGTCAAACTCAAGCCAATCAACGAGACATTCCAAATAACCCAAGTACAATACACTATCAAAGTGACAAAGATATGAGACATACAAGTAGCTTGAAAAATGACAACAATTCAAATTATGAATGATGATCATGAAAATTGAATGTTACAAGTTGTATATTTTGGAATGTTTGTCTATGAAAATTATACTTGTTATTTAACATGGGCATATTGTCCCAATTGGATGACAACATGTCATCAATATTTGTAACAAATTTTTATTGACATTTTGAATATCATTGAACTTTATGTTGTCCCATTTTTATAATGAAGGGTCTCTTATTCATGCATAATAAAATGAATTTATGATCCTAATGCATTGTCTGGTGTCATAAAATGTTTCGCCATTGACTATGTATATAGATGATTTAAATTGTTACAATGTAGAGAGGTGTGAGTCACTTGGCATATTTTTTAAAATGATACAACACATTAATGCAATGATTATATCCAAATGAAATAATTAAAATATAAAATAATATTGTTATAAAAAATGATGATTAATGGACATTTTGTTAAAAAAAAACTTATATTTGCATACTTGCAACATGGAAAAATTTAGCACTGCAACATATCATTGCATTGTATTTATGTACCAATGTTGTCTATACATGTCTATGCACTGATGTGGTCTATACATGTTTATGCACTGATGTGATAAAACCAAAATAAAATCATTGGTTCTCTTAACGACAACAAATGCACCACTTGCCTCAATATTGTCATTACCTCTATGGTTACTGTTATCATTATTGTTACAAGAACTTACGATGCACAAGTTGGTACATGCATCAGTGATTTTACATATGAAGTACGCACCTGTGCTTTATTTATATACACTACACATCAGGGCTTCATAACATATACAATACACACTAGTTCATATACTAAATGTGATACACCAATGCATATTGTTGATATAAGTTCCTCGATGTTTTCAATATCTAAAATACGTATCGAGGCATCTAAAATATGTAATATGCTTTAGCAATTTATGTGTACCATTAATAAAATCTCTGTTAGAACCTTCGACTACCAATAATTTTTAGTTATAATGAAAATTCTTTAAAACCTCTGTTACCAATAGTGGAGGTTTTAGCATAGGTTTTTTTTTTTTTTTTTAATAAATTTTCCCAATATTGTAACACTAAAAACCTCCATTAGAAGGTGTTTTCCTTGTAGTGGCTTAATGTTACCATCATAAGGGTTCCAACTATATCAAGAGGGGGAAATAGAAAAGGAATTTGACAAAGAGGTGATCCCATCCACATATTTCTTACCACCAAAGGATGGGCATGGTTATTATTGGGTTTAGAAGAGGATTATCCATATGTGATGGTACACATCTATGATATTCCTTTAAGGGGAACAATGGGCGGCGGTCCAAAATAGTCACCAATCGACAAGGAGTCTTTGAAAATAGCTATACCAACTTTAGAGAATGAAGACACAAAAGGATTCCTTCAAGGGTTTTTAATACAGTATCTAGATTAGTCGTTGGCTTAGGATCGTGGTATGTATGTTGATCAAGCATCACAACCTTCCATTGATGAAGAAACATCATGAAGTGAAAGAATCTAGATTCAACATCCTCGATGACATACATATAAATACATCCTAACAAAATGTTATAGTCAAGTTGGGCATCTACAATTTCAATGTCAATAAAAATAGTCTTACCAACTAGTTCAACGAACATTTTGTAAAAGTCCTTATAATTAGGAAGGATTACCGACATATGCACAAAGGATCATGAGAGATTGTATTAAATCTAGAGAACCTAGTTGTTTCCAATTGGGAGTAAACGTAATACATGTGGAAGCCCATTCACCCGTAATACAATGGTGAATGATTAGGTTTTTTTATGGTAACAAGTACTTGAAATGCAACATATGAAGGAAGATGAGGAACATAGTTACCAACATGATGAGAACTCTCCATAGTTCTTATTTTTTTAGAGGTTGTTTTAAATTCGGTGCTATTGGTAGCACCCATTTTTTTTCAAGGTTAAAATTTAAAAAATGTGCAACTATGATATGCAATGTTGCAAATAAAAACCTTAAATCAACCCCCAAAAAGAAAAGGGATGCTACTAGTAACACCCCCAATTTTTTTTTGGGGGGGGTTAAAATTAGTAGTACCATTGCAAACATAAACCTTAAAATTGATCCTTGAAACAAAAAGTGGTGCTACTAGTAACATGTTCTTTTTATTTCGAGGTTAAAATTATGACATGTTTTATACAATGGCCTTGACAACCGTGTTGGGCATGTGTTATATTATTTGCATGTGTGTTGGGGGGGGGTGCATCGGATTTGATGATTTCCCCCACTTTCTTAGGCAAATCCTTCGACTCCAGGGCAGCGCCCCAGATTTGTTTTTGATGGTTTTTTCTATTTTAGGAGTTTTTTCTATTTTTAACGATTTTCTAAATTAATCCTGGATTAAGGGATTAAGGTTTTGGTAGCTGCAGAATACCTAAAATATTGTATTAATTGTATTGTGAATGGTGAAATTAATACAATGAAGAGTTGATAGGTGCGACACCAAGGAAGATTGGTTTTCTCCTGATTAACAGTTTCCATCGTAAATCACTGTGTACTATGTGTATGAGCCATTGATTAATTTATGTTTTGCTTAAGAATCTGTATACATTGCTTTACTTCACATGTTTAAATCTTAGCCATTGATTAATTTATGTTTTTCTTATGAATATGTATACATTGCTTTACTTCACATGTTTAAATCTTACAAATCGATGCCACTGAGATCCAAAAATTCAACCCCGGATGGGGTGACAAGTGGCCATAGCCAGAAGACATATGGCATGGGGCAACAATGAGAGTTAATAACCCCTACCACCAGCCTCCCATCCATTCCTTCTGAATGACCCGCACTTAGCTGAGAGTTAAGGTAGTGCGCCTGGACAACTTTGTAGGTTTAATGGCCCCTCGCATGAACTAGACCAAGCGTACTGAGCTAGGCGCCAGGCCTAGGGAAGATGTCACCTCAACTTTCATGGAAATCCTCCCTGTCAACTCAAGCTGCACTATGAAGGCAAATTCCTTGGTGAGTTCTCTCATTTTCACTCCTATACAAATCATCTTGCTCCTCAGCTCTCTCGAGCTTTCTCATCGCAATATTTCCCCACCAATACCTCCGCCCTTCGCCCTCACTCCACTGTAGGCTAGCCTCCACAACCCCTACACCATTCCAATAGATAGGGGGGGATCCATAAGAGAACCGTTGTATTACAATGCCCTCTCCAGGTGCAACAGACTCACCCCCTCCCAACTAGCTCTCATCACAATTCACACTCCCAGCCCCGGGAATAATAGCCAAGGGCCGCCTCAACTTCCTCCTTCACCCCCTCACTTACCTCCTTTGATCCTTGGTAGCTTCCTAGTTGGAGAGGAGGTGCCCCCTCCGAAAGAGATCACTCCTCTGCTCACTTATCTTATTGACCCCCCCAAAATCCACACATAGGATTAGGTGTTTGGCACTGGTGGGTGCATTGTGGAGGAAGAAATTCTCCCCAGAAGGTAGTTTGAGAACCATTCAAAGAGAGCATGCAAGGAAATGACGGTGGAGCCACATCTGCTCTCCCCAAACCAAATCTCGGACGAGCACCTCCAAATCATTTTTGAAATACAGCAGAAGCATGATGACCAGTTGCACATTCAGTGTATCCTTGGACAGAGAATGGATATCATGTTCGATGCTTTGGTGGATGCTCCAACGCGGAAACACTGCCCAACTTGCGGCCAAAATTTCATCCCAACCTACAACATCCATGGCAGACTGAGCTCGCACATGGAATAACACCTCCAGGTTTTTTGTTTTCTCTCCTTCTGGTTTTGTCACCTCTCCAAAGTTGGGCATAATCTCTGCCTCACATTGCATGCTAGATGGTCATGATGACCAATTTCTGATCATTGTTTTGTTCATACTATTTTTTTTAAGTGGTGACACATCAAACTCTAAAATTTTGTTGAAATCTACCTGTTCTGGTTTCACTTTTGTGGTAGAACAAGTGGCTAATAGGTGGCATTGTATATACATAAACAACTATTAATATAAGGATCCTACTTTATTTACAAAAAAAATATCCAAAACATCAAAATTAACACTAGAATCAAAATGGGGTTCTCTTTGCAACACAACTTTTTGGTTTTGGAACAAAAAATTACAAAACTAAGAAAAAATTGAAAACAATGAAATCAAAACGAAGATTTTAAATTAAAAAATAAAAATAAAAATGATATATATATATATATATATATATATATATATATACTAAAATTTGTATTGCCTGTAGAAAATGTAAATATTACATAATCTTGGACACCTAGGAAGCGGCCTGCCAAAAAAAATGGAAACCAGAGTTGTCCCCGGGGTTATGAAAAAATATCATTTTGTCTCTATGTCCGAAAATACAAGGAGGGTTGGGTAGCCATAGAAACTTTCCTAAAGTGTTGATAAGCATGTAAAAAACAAAAAAATAGAGGCAAAACCAGAGGGATTAAGCACCAGGAATTTATGCGTCGTTGCCTCCAGAAGAATGTTGGTGCTAGTTCGGAACAATATTGAGTGTTTAGCGACAAATCAGATAGTGGTTGGAGGTAGACTCACCTGATAGTGCATCATAAAGAAAGTCAAGTCGATGATTGAGACATGCCTGTCAAAACAATAGGTCTGCTACATCTCAATGGATGTCCATGATCAACGTAAGAAGATCCTCGGAGAATTGAGGCCGAGAGGAATCAAGATTCACCTCTGGGATACAAATGGTTTCCTGGGGGGGAATCGGTGGGGGTGCTTCTTCAACTATGGGATAGCCCCAATGTCCTGCTGGTGGATTGTTCCAAAAATGTAGACCTGTGGTGGCCACTGCATGATCTTGACGGGGAAGACCCGAAGGCATTGTGTGCTCATAAGTTGGAGTAGAATAAGACTCCTTAAGGACTTCATAACCCCAATTCTCCTCTATGGAGTTGATTCCAATATGTTGCACCATTGCTAAAGGAATTTCTGGAGTGGAAGCCTGCATTGGCTTGATGGGAGAAGGAATGGCTCCACGCCCTCATTTCGACAAGATATCTCTAATAATCAGGTCCTCTGCTGGAGTGTCCATAGGGAATTTTCTTGCAAAGGGAAATTTTGAAGGACTTCCTAGAAGGAGACTATGCTAAATCATCCACAACACTAAAGCTATGACTAGCCCTTGCATTAGGATTATGAGAAATGTGATGAAAATGCACCTTATGTACCTCAGGGGTAGGGTCAACATTTGGTTGAAGAATTTATAAATGCCCATTATTTAAGTCTGGGTCATTCTCCTTATGAGAACGTCTAGGATCAAATGACACACCATACTAATGTCTACTAGCTTGAAGATTGACTCTACAGAATTTGTGTAAATGTTTTTTAATGTCACATACCCAACGACCCCTGTAACATTGTTGAAGTGGCGGGGTACTCCAAATTCCTCCAACTAACTTAAATTTATTATTTGATATGACATTGTAACATACACAATAACTTTTTTCCTCCATTGAGGCTACAAGGTACTTCTTAAAAACCACAAATTTGCACTATCTTCTTGCTATAATACAATTCTATAATGTACCCAACATCCATACTACACCCATTTCACATTTATTTTAGATATGATACCAAATTCCCTCACTTTCATGCTATTGACTAATTAATGAATACATATATGACAATGCAGGTTCATACAAACATAATTAAAATATTCATAGATATATAGGTAGGTTTATGTATGCAAATAGAGTTGAATAGACATAAACCAATTCTTGGCATTAACAACATTAAATCAACATGATCGTAATTAAACCATAACACTTAGCTTTTTGGGAATTTAACCACCAATTAGCTCTAGATGATGGATGTTCCACCCAACCATAGGATATATAATTCCCTTAATATTTATACAATGGAGACACCCTTGATCCAAGGCTATGAATCCATAATTATGAAATCTTCTATGGTTGGCTCTAACTCTCTCACATACCCCAATTCCCAAAAATCCACCATCTATCAACTCTTACGACTATCTCAATCTTCCATCCCTCTTTCCCCATCAGCCTGCACAACCCAAGGAATGGGACCCCCTTATCTATCACGTAGTCCCTCAAGCTATCCCACTTCCCTCCAGGGATCCAACACGTACCAACCAAGAAATCTCACTACTGGGGACTCTAGGGATTCTTAGTTGTAATTATATTTCTTAATGATACCAATTTCCCTCAGATAGGGTCATAATTTCCACATGGTTTCATTTCCCATAATTTATCTTACATCCTTAGTGCAATAGTTTAGGATTTGAGATGAGGCTTCTAGTATAATGAGCATCCAATCCCCTTTGCATGCCCAAAAACTATGGAATATATCTGCATTCCCATAATAACCCATGTGTATTCATGAGAAGTACACATTTATCTCTTGACAACTATCCCAAGGTTCAAAGACTTATAAAACATAAAACAACCAATTAATAAAGTTAAGGTATACGGATTTAGGCTCAAAATAAAATAATATTATCTTACTTTGGTCCCTTTGAGCCCTCTGAGCCCCCTTTCTTTCACCTCTTGTGGAATTATAGACCCCATGTTTTTAATCCTTCTCCTCTTACAACCTATGATGCATTTTTATTATTCAATGTTCCATTTACAAATTACATTGTTTGGTTTTTAGCCATTCATCATGTAAATATATACATTACTATTATGGGGATCAAAACTTGGGGCGTTGCATTCCCCTCCCCCTAGTTTTTGCACCATCCTCAATGCACATCACCATTATATACAATAAATTTTACATCAAAATTTCAAAAAAAATATAGGTATGCCTCTTGTATTGCATCCTCCAACTCCCAAGTCACTTATTTAGGGCTGTAGTAGGCCCATTAGACCTTTACCTTCCCTATTAATTTGTTTCTGAGCACCGTGACCTTCCTGTCTAATATATGCACTAGATGCACTTGGAAGTCTCCTTTTGGCTCCACCTAAATCAAAGTTTGGTTAATGACATGGTTAGGGTCATGCACATACTTTTTTAATAATGACACAAGAAACGTATTATGCACATTAATGGAAGTAGACAATGCAAGCATGTATGCAACTAATCCTATTCTACCCAATATCTCAAATGGACCAGAGTATCTAGCTATTATCTTAGTGCAACTTCCCAACTTCAAAGAACTTTTCTTTAGATTCACTTTTAAAAATAAATTCTCTCCAATTTTAAATTCCATTGAGTTCCCACCTTTATCTCAATAAATCTTTTGCATGTATTGTGATTCCTTTAAAGTATTCTTGATCTTCACCATTTACTCTTCCATTTCTTTGAGCAATTATGGCCTAAGTACTACTTTGTCTATTGGATTGTCCCAACTAACTGGAGTATTTCACTTTCTACCATTTACAGCTTCAAACTGACTCATTTTTAGTGAATCTTGATATGATTGTTGTAGGAAAATTCAACTAAATGCAAGTTTTCATCCACTTGGATGGCTTATCCTGTAAGATTCCCAAGTGGATCTCCCAGAAGACCCTTGAAATTTTGTGTTTCTGATAGTGATATTTTATCAAATAGTTTGCAAGTTTTGTCTTCTTGATATGCGATAGGGTTTAGTTTGTTGTTTTGCAACAATTAAATGGTTTTCATGAAAGAAATGGATGATAACAACAATATACAAATAGGAATAACACAAGAGAATATCCACAACACATCAAAATATGGATTTATTTATTAAATAACTAACCTCAATACAATTGAAGAGTAGATCTGGAAATACAAAATAAGATAGAAGATGTGGCTATATATACCCCCAAGATTCAATAGAAATCAGAGATAATGAGTCCAATATGCCTACACAAGATTCACGCAAAGTATCTATAAGACCAAGTTCTTTCCCTTTCTGAAATCTGGTGTCTTCTCTATCTAATATGTGCCCTCACCAGCTGAAGCGATTCATATATATTCAACCCCTCAGATCTGGCCTTAAAACCTCCAGAAAATTATGCTAATAGGTATGCAATAATATGGTTGAATCAAATGATGAGTTTCCCCGGTTGTAGATGCAAGATTTAACCTCCAATCAATATATATCTCTACCCCAAGTGCACCCTCTTGCAGAAAACTCTCCCAGCTCTGATAATAAATAAATATGGAAGAAGAAACCATCGTGGAATGCTAAGAAAAATCACTCTAGGTGTGCTAAACATATGCCAACTTATATATATTCAAGATATCACTTCCATAATCCAAATCAAATCCTCCTTGATTGGACAATGTGCCCTTTTTTGCAGAAATCCTCCAACAGTTGCGCTCGTCTCCACAAATAATGCAAGAAATAGATGTGAACTGGAATAGAATGGTGAGGGTGGAATATTTCACCACCTTGGCCAAGCTTGGACCAGGAAAAGAGGGATCTTTCACCTTTGTGTTGATCTTTAGGTTTTGTCTAGTCAAAACCCTCAAAACCCTCAATATGCCAGAGCTCAATTTGCAAATAGAAAAATGATCAAGAATGAGGAGTGAGGTGCCCTCATCTTCATTTTATATTCCAACATTCTAATTCTCACTTAAATTATTTATTGGATTTATAAGGTTTATTTATTACTTATCTCATCATAGCTAATTAGATTTATTTCCTTTTTAGCCAATGTCAATTTAATAATTTGACTTTAGCACCTTAATGACATAATTTGGCCCCCTTCGTCCCCTTGTAGTGAGACTATATCTTAGGGGGAACAACTAGGATACTAAGTCTTCCCAGTATTGGTCATATGGAAAGGGATCTTACAGTCTCCCCTGCCTGAAATTGATTTTCCACAAGCAATTCTGAATCCATGTGCTGCAAAACCTATTCACCTTCCCAAGAAGCATCTTCAATTGGCAGATTCTTCCATTTAATCAAATACTCCTTGATACTCCTATTTCTCAACCTTTTCTCCTTGAAATACAAGACATATTCAGTGATTAAAATCAATTGTCCCTCCTCATCAAGTGGTGGTAGATCCTCTGTGATCGTTACCTATTGACCCAATGCCTTCTTCAAGCTTAACACATGGAATACATTGTGGATTTTTCTTCTTGGTGGCAATTGTATCTCATATGCTACCTCCCCAACTCTTCTATTCACCTTGTATGGACCATAGAAATGAGGCTTGATTTTTTCCATGCCATTTCTCTTGATGGATGTCTGTCGATATGGATATAGTATCAAATAGACCAAGTCTCCCACCTCAAAACTGTGCTCCACCCTATTTTTGTCTACATAGATATTTTGTTGGTTTTTAGCCCTTTGCAAATGATCCTTAAGATCCTTAAGAATTTCCTGGCTCTCTTGGATCCAATCCTTATCCATAGGAGCCCTATTGTCCCCAAGTGAAACCTCCATGAAGGTGAGTGAATCATATGCGTATAATTCTTTGAAAGGTGGCATAATAATGGACCTGTGATGGGTAGTGTTATAACAATACTCCCCTAAGTGTGTCCATTTAACCCAAGCTCTCTAACATCCTGCAACATAATTCCTGAGATATATTTCCACCCATGTATTGACTATTTATTTTTTTCCATCAGTTTGAGGATGATAGCTTGTGCTAGGAGTCAATTCAGTGCCAACAAGTTTGAATAGATCATGCTAGAAAGTACTCATGAACTTGCTATCCCTGTCACTCACAATATTCTTGGGCAACCCATGTAACCTAAAAAATTATCTGAACAACAATTCTGCTACCTGAGATGCGCTATACTCCATCGATATGGCAAAGAAATGTGCAAAATTGGTCAAGCGATCCACAACTATAAAGATGCCATCCTTGCCTTGTACCTCAGACAATCCTTTGATGAAATTCATAGATATACTTTCTCATTTGTTGGAATAGGAAGTGGTTGCAACAAGCCTACTGGATGAGTGTGCTCAACCTTGTTTTTCTGACAAGTTGTGCACTCCCTAACATAGCACATGACATCTAGTTTGATACCCTTCCATGCAAATATTTCTCTAATTTGCGTGTAAGTTTTGAGGAACCCTTGGTGCCATGCTAGAGGTGAATCATGGAATTCTCTTAGAACCCTTTATTTAAATTTCAATTCCGACACTACATAAATCCTCCCCTTATAGTAGATGAGATCATCTAGAATCCAAAACCTCTCATCCTGAATTTTCCCATCCATGAGCTCACAAGCAAACTTTTAGATATCGATTCTACTAATAGATATCATTTTCATTCAACCAACATTTCTGATAGAGAATAAGTTGTAGGCCTCCTAGAAAATGCATCTGATACCACATTATTCATCGCTTTGAAAAATTCTATATCAAAATTATAGGCTTGGAATTTTCTTATCCACTTATGTTGCCTTTCATTGAGGTTTTTTTGCTCCAGGAAGTATTTAAGGATGTTGTGATATGTTTTGACTATGAAATTGGCTCCCACCAAGTATTGTATAAACTTAGCTAGAGCATGCATGATAAATAACATCTCTTTATCGTAGATATTGTATAATAACTCGAGTCCCATTAGTTTTATGCTCCTTAAAGAAATAGGTGCAAATACCAAGAAATCCACGTAGCTCTATGATGTTCCTGGGTGTTGGCCAATCCAATATAGTTTGTATCTTTTCCCGATGAACCTGTACCAACTTTTCTCCAATAATATGCACCAAACATAATACATTTATCATCCCAAACTCGCATTTAGACTCCTTGGAATACAAGGAATGTTCCTCCATGATGCTCAAAATATGATCCAGATGCTTGAGGTGATCTTCCCAAGTTTTTCTATAGATTAGCAAGTCATCAAAGAAAACCAAAAGATACTTCCTCAACTGCTTATTGAATATGTGGTTCATGGAAGATTGAAATGTAGTAGGTGTGTTAGTTAGCCTAAAAGGCATAACTAAAAACTCATAATGGACATAATGACACATGAATGTCATTTTTTGAATATCTTGTTCCCTTACCCGAATCTGATGTATCCGAAATGAAGATCAATCTTTGAAAAGTATATTGCGCCATGGAGCTCATCAAGCAACTCATCAATCTTGGGATTTGGATACTTGTTTTTTATTGTCTTTTTGTTGAGTGCCCTATAGTCAATGCACATTCTCATGGTGCCATATTTCTTCTTAAACAAAACAACTAAAGATGCAAATGGGCTTGAACTAAGCCTAATGTGACCCATGTCCAACAACTCTTTGATGGCATTTTCAATTTTTTCCTTGAACCCTTTTTGGTATCGGTAAGGTGTGGTGATGACTGGTTTAGCTCCCTCTTCTAGCTTAATGATGTGTTCAAAACCCCTATCTGGTGGTTTCCTGGAGGAATTTTCCCAAATATCCTGGAGGAATTTTCCCTCTTCTAGCTCAATGATGTGTTCAAAACCCCTATCTGGTGGTTTCCTGGAGGAATTTTCCAAGTATCCTTTGTATGCCTTATGAATAGTGTTGGTGCCCTTCCTTAGTGGTTTGCACCGAAACCAAACATTCTTCAGCATAAGCCACATCCTCATTCATGAATATAGTCTCCATGCGCTTTGTTGAGACCATCCTATGTGCATTTTTTGTCATCCCCTTCAAAGTCACCCTCTTTCCTTCTTCATAATTGAAGGACATCTCCATAGTTTTTTAATTGGTGGTAATAGGACCCAAATTTCTAAGCCACTGGACCCCAAGTATGAAATTGATGTCTGGTAGGTGGATCACATAGAAATCCTATGTCAAATTGTACCTTCCCAAGGTGAGACTCATCTGTAGAATGTATATGTCACATGGCATGGTGCACCCTCTTCTTACCTCTACTAAGAATCCATCAAACACAACAGTGGGGATATGTCTCCTGTTTACCAATGCAACATCAATGAAATTATGGGAATCCCCACCATTAATAAGCACCGTGACCCTTTTTCCTTGCAACACTCTCTCATCTTGAAAGTGTTGAATTTTGGCACTCCACTGATGGATGATATAACAACTTTCTTAATCCATGCTTTCTTTCACATTATCTCATCTTCTTCTTTCCCATGCATGTGATCCTCTTCTACTAGAGAAACTTCCATGTTTTGAATATTTCCAACACCATATTCCTCCTAACTATTGGAAAAGACCTCTATGTGGTGAATCTTCCCTTTTCTGATGCATCTATTCCTTGGCTCCCATGGTTCCTTACAGGTGTAGCAGAGTTTTTTCCTTCTCAACTCTCTTTTTGTGGCTTCATCAAGTTTTCACTTATCTTTGTCTACAACTCTTTGATCTCTTCCTCTTGGAGCAAGTAGCGGCCTTGGAGAAAACTTGTTTTTTGAAGCTGTCTCCTTCAAGTCCCTAATATTCCAAATCACATCCTGAAGGGTAGTAGGATTAAAATACTTGAACCAACCACGCAATGGCTCTGTTATCCCATCAGAAAAGAGCATCATCAATCTATATTCTGACACATATGGAACCATCACTTCTAGCCTCTGAAAATCTTCTATGAATGCCTCAGCTGATCCCGTATACCTATGTTGTGTGAGCTCATGGAAATGAAACTTTGGATCTCCCTGATTAAACTTGTCCATGAGTCTCTGTGTGAAATATGCATATGAAGTAATATGTGCGCATCCTGAAGTAGTCATCCCTTGGTACCACCACTCATGGGCCTTGCCTTCCAAGTATAAGGTGGAAAATTTGATGGAATCCATATCCCTCACGGGGTTTAGCTAAAGATAAGCATCCAATTCCTGTACCCATTCCTTTGCAGAAGATTTGACTGCTCCATCAAAGGGGGAATCTCCATCTTTCATTCTTTTCACCCTAGATCATTGTTTCCCCGGTGAAAATATCTAGGCTTGTATCTATATTTGATTCCACAATACTCGATCGAATAAAATTGTCTCTTGAAACCTACACTCAAGGCTGCATACTCCCTCTCATATTCCTCAAAGTTTTCCTCTACCTCCATACGTCCCGAGACATGGGAATCAACTTGTTGGTATGTGTCTAGGATACTTGGCATGTAATGCCTGGGCATGACTCTTCTACTCATTGGAACCCTATTGTTTGCGCCCCCAAACAGAATTTGCCTCTCATATTGGGCCCTGTGACTATTCTCTGCGTGATATCTCTCTCCTCCATGAGATCCGCTATCCCCATTGTTTCCTTTGTTATTCTGTGGTTCACTGCCATGTACCATCTGCATGAGAAGATGCGCAATCCTATCCAATACTACCTCCAAGGTAGTAACCAAGCACTCCTATCCCTGTTCAATAGCTGTCAAGGCTAACTTGATATCAGCCTATCCCTTGGATAAGCACTCCTATGTCTTGTCCAATTGGTGTTGCATGATAAATTATGTCTTATCAATAGAACATTGTAATTTCTATGTTATTTTTTCCAATTCCATTGACACTTCCTTATCATTACCAACTTCTCGTCCCTCCCCCATCTCTGCTTCTAGTTCCTCTATACCATTATCCTTATTCTTCCTATTGTATCATTTCATCAATAAATTTCCACAGGTTGGGAAGATTCACTGTAAGATTCCCAAGTGGATCTACTAGAAGACCCTTGAAATTTTGTGTTTCTGATTGTGATATTTATCAAACAGTTTGCAAGTTTTCTCTTCTTGAGTTGCACTAGGGTTTAGTTTGTTGTTTTGTAATAATTAAATGGTTTACATGAAATAAATAATTGATAACAATAAGATATAAATATGAATAACACAAGAGAATAGCCACAACATATCCGATCTGAATTTATTTATTAAATAGATAACCTCAGTACAATAGATGAGTAGATATGGAAATGCAAAATAAGATAGAATATGTGGTTGTAGATGCCTCTAAGATTCAATAGAAATCAGAGATAATGAGTCCAATATTCCTCCAAAAGATTCATGCAAAGTATCTGTAAGACCAATTTCTCTCCCTTGTTGAAATCTGATGTCTTCTCTATCTAATTTTCTCCCTCATTGGCTGGAGCGATCGATAGATATTCACTCCCCTCAAATATGGCCTTAAAACCTCCAGAAAATGATGCTAATTTATATGAAATAATATGGTTGACTCAAATGATGAGTTTCCCCAGTTGTAGATGCAAGCTCTGACCTCCAATTAGTATATATCTTTACCCCAAGTGCGACCTCTTGCAGAAAACACTCCCAGCTCTGATAATAAATAAATATGGAAGAAGAAACCCCCATGGAATACCAATAAAAGTCACTCCAGGTGTGCCAAACACATTCCAACTCAGGTCTCTTCAAGATCTCACTTCCAGAAGCCAAACCGAATCCTCATTGATTGGACAATGCACCATTTTCTGCAGAAATCCTCCAACGGTTACACCCCTCTCCAAAAATAATGCAAGAAATGTATCTGAACTGGAATATAATGGTGAGGGTGGAATATTTCACCACCTTGGCCAAGCTTGGACCAGGAAAAAAAGAATCTTTCACCTCTGTGCTGATCTCTAGGGTTTTGTTGACAGGCGAAAATGACCTCTCGTCAACTGGAGGAGTGAATCCGGTCTGGGGTTGTCTAATTAACCCAAGGTGTTTGGATTAATCCACTTCGATAGGTTTAGAAGCTTCGTTGGCTGATCTAAGTCCTAAAGAAAGAGAAAAAAAATATAACTAAAGGAAATACAATAACTTAATAAATAACAATTGTTGAAAACTATATATACATCTAATATATATTTATAGTTTAATACTTATAAAATAATTATTGTTATCATATGTACAATATATACAAATAATTCTATTTATAATATATATACAAACTACGAATTTTAATCTAAATCCGTGAAAATCGAATGTAAATTGATTTTTTAGACAACAGTAAAACTATTATCTAAGCTTTTTGATTTGTTTTCTTATGATGTTTATATTTAAGAAATCGAATATCAAACTTTCTAATTAAACAAAAGAAATAACAGAGGGTAGAGAGTAATTTAACTACAGGGAACTTCTATATCTATTATACTAATGAAATCAAGTAACAGGCTGACCTGTTATCGCATTCAATGTCTGTTCAATGTGTAGCATCTAGTCACCTTATATGATGAGGTAAACCTGCAACAGATCCTGAAATTGCTCCTAATAAATGTGAAGCAGTAATGATGGAGTTTGAATCATAATAATAGAACACACAATAGATGCAATCACAGTAATCTTATGATTTTACAAGTCGCCACAATAAGATAATTCTTCCTGTGAAAACTTGTGTATAAACGTTTGATCAAAATTAGAGATAAATCTCTTAATTCAAATTGAACGAATGATTACTATGTGTTATATATGGGACATAAAAATATGGAATATATATAATCTTTAATCATATCAACTGATAATAAACCACGATGACAAAAGCAATCATAATATATTAACAAATTGAAATAAACATGACTTGAATAAAAACATTATACAGAAAAGCTAAAGCTGTGACGTGTATTATATTCCATTCAAGTCTGTAGTGAAACATCCATAGTCTTTCCCCAGGCTGAGATGATCAATGTTTACAAAATAATAGGTTTATATAGGTTTCAGGAAACACAACGGTTTCCTGTTGATAAGATCAAGTTTGTTTCAAACATATGGGGGATGCAACCACCTTGATTTCACTGAATATCAAAAATACCAGCAACCTAATCTATTTACAAAAAACACAAAGTTGATATGGCTGGGAGATCTCAACAGTGCCTCATATCTTCTTGGAAATCATGGAATCCTTAATCATCCTGAAAAAAATGAAAATGAGAAGGTTTCAGATATGTTTTCAATTATTAAATCACACAACTCAAATTTTCTTAACTGGCTACATAATATTACGATTATGTAGCTAGTTATAATAGCAAATGCAATCATATAAAAACAAACAAACAAACTTATCTTAACAAGAAAAATAGTTTATTCAATCAAATAGAATATCCTAACTTAAGAGTGACAAAACCATGCTAAAATTTAAAAAGATCATACCTCAAATCATGGAATTAAAACATATCAAGAAATTTTGGAGTTTACGATAGTTGTTGTTGCCTCTACATTCTTGAAAATGACACGTCCTGTAGTTTTCAATCGTTTCTCCTTCCCTTGGATAATAGACTCGAGTCTGCTATTTTCATTCGTCAACCTATCGACTTGGTCTCTTAAAGACTTGAGTTGTGACTGTAGCAAAGGAACATCAGTGTAGTACCTGTCGATCCATGATCGACACTCATCGCATTATGACTGTAGGGACTGTGCATTGGCACTGACAACATTAAGGGTCGAAGAATTGTCCACAGGATAGGTAGGCTTATCACAAAGTTGGATGCCAGAAAATTCTGGGTTATCCTTTAGACAAGGAGGCAGATTGCTAACATAGTCATAGGGTCGGTCAGGGTAGAGCCCGTATGACACAGGGTCCTCTTCAGCCAAGAATTTCTCAATTTTTGAATCTGAGTCTTCACTCACTTCAATGGTTTTGATTGTTTCTGCACAGGGTTTTAATTTATTTCGAGCACATCGAGAAATCAAACGACCAACCCTTTTGTTCTTGAAATTAACATCAATACTACCCTTTAGCTTCTTTCCCGTAGGTTTTTTAACATTTTTAGTGTTGTCCTTTGGATGCGAACCCGGTTGATTGTCCTGTTGAGTGACATTAGGGTAAGTCAAGGGTTCATAATTAGGGGAAATATCACAAGCCTGGAGTGGTGGAGAAGAGGCTGTAGGGTTCACAAGGGTTTCAACAATGACTGGTTTATCTACCTATCCCAACTCACTGTTACCAAAGCCATTTCATGAAATGAATGGATTCCAACAATCGTTTTGTAATTGCAACTAGTGCATGAGGATAATTTTAAGTAAACCATGGTGGAATAAACTCGAATCAGACCTCTTGTTCCTAAACCATTTACCCATTTTATACAGACTTCTAAGCAGGTAGTAGGGCATATTTAATGGAAAGCCAATAAAACTCATAAGGAGGCGGAGATGATACAGGAAAACCAGTCTGAACTGACCCTCACAAGTGACGAATTGCTTCACTAAATCTAGTAAATCATGCCATCTAGGTTTCAAGAATGAAATCGGCATACCTCGGTCACAACTGGCTATTTTGCGTGAGGTAAACAGTGACGTCCAAGGGACCTCCTCCACTTTCACATTCTTGAACCATTTTTGACCAGCTGTTGACAATCCCGTGGCTTGGCTTAAGAATTCTTCTGTCACTTCTAATTTCACATCACCAATCTTTTCCCTATAACCATCAAAGGTTAAGGCAAACTCTTGGGTGACCTGGAGGTTAAAGCCCTTAAATTTTTCGATGAACAAACGCCAACCGTTCCTCTCCAGATCCTCCCTAGCGTTATCATACGATAGTAAATTCTGGACACCATTTGGTTCGACCCTTACCACTAGAGCCATGCTGAATGGAAGGGAATCAACACAAAACTCACAGGTAGGGTTTGGTAAAAATCCACAGAGCCATAGCCCTGAGCCTCATCAAAACAATGTTGTGACAATACAAACGGTGGGCAGAGGCATTAATCACAATGTGTGGGAGCAAAATCATGAAGTCTGAGACCATACTTGGGAGTGATGGTATCCTATACTACATATGCCACCTTATCATTGGGTACATGCTAGGACAGAGTACTTTAACACATTGTGTGCGCATCCAAATTTAATTGCAAACATAGGTGATTCATAAGAATTGAAAAGCCAAAATTTCCATGAAAGAAATATGGTTAATCATCAAACCAAAATTAATAAAAAAATCGAATACCAATTGATAGGGGTCTGAATTCAAACAACCATAAGATTCTTAGGCATTCTTGGAATCGAAACGATCCTAAACAATGAGAGCAACATGTTCGTAGCCAGAAATCACAATTCTATCATAAACAACATGTTTTCAATGAAAATTTAAAACAAAACGAAGACGATAGTTGTGGGTTTCATGCTTTCAGTCATGAAAATGAATGTATGAATAGATGATAGGTAAAATGCGACGATTTACAACTGTCGTTTGAAGAAATTCTTATGAAGATTGGTAAAATTTCATAGACCCTGTGTAGGCAGCTTTATAAAAAATGGTAATTATATACTTGCTGCCAACAATGGCAATATGCTGGGAGAAGCAGTTATCTCTGCCAAATGAACGAGTTCATATTAGAATGATCAGAAAAAAATTTGAATCGAAAACAACCGAAAAGATGTCTGAACATCGTAAATAATTATAATGCATTCTAGTCTCCAACAACTGTTAATTTTTAAAGAGACGAAAACTGATGACAATCTTAACAAAAGAAAGCCACGATATTAAAGTTAAAATCTTCAATACTATTGACAGGGCCGCTGTTGCCAGCAGGCATCCATAGCCTCGACAGGGATTTCAATTAACCCACTCCGATATTTGTATCCTGTCAAGACATTCCAAATTAGAACGAAGGACATTTAAGGTCAAAACATAATCCATATATGAGAATTTTCTTATACCCGACATTGCTTTGCTGCCAGCGGGCCTGTTCAGTACCCCGACGAAGTTATCTTGGCGTCATGAATGCATTTACCCGCTGCCAGCAGACCTGTTCAGTGTCCCAGCGGGTTTACAAGCACTTCAAACAACTCTCTGAAGATTTATTTAGTTTTTAAAGATATTTAATAGAGCGGGGTGACGCTGAAAATTCTAGTTTTTAAACACATCTTAGTATGTCACAGACCATGAAGAAATTTCTTAGTTGTCCTTCATTAAGATCTAGAAATAGTTTGTTGATAAAATCGTCTTTCAGGGAGACATCATCGAGTTGTTCTCTTAAAGAACAGGGACAACGTAAAAATAATTTTTTATAGATGATCGTGAGTACCTTCTGTTGTAGATTGAAATCAGGAAGACGCTTTTAAAACAACAAGTCATTTTTAGTAGGGATGCAATTTCAGAGAAATACCACAATTGATGGTTAAAGAATTTTCAGCAGTCATTTTGGAAGGGAAATTTTTCTATTATTTTTGTCTGAACTAGCCCGTGGTGCAAGCATATATGTTTCAAAAGAAAGACCGGTAAGCAGAAAGGAAAAAATCAAAACAAACCAACAAAGAAAAAAAAACAACAAACAAAACAGAAAATATTTACACAGGGTGCATGGGAGCGTCATCAGGCAAAGTACCTTTTTAGAGCTTGGTCATTCACCGGAAAGGTGTCTAGCTGTCCCTCTAAGTTCTGTAAGTGGAAGGAACTGGGGCCTAGTTCCTCAGTGATTAAAAATGGCCCCAACCACAAGTTTTGAAACTTAGTATGCTCTCCTTTTCCCTCATGAGGTTTGTCCCATTTTAGGACACGATCACCTACCTCAAAATTTCTGTCAAAGGCAGAATTGGAATCAAACCAGTTTTTAACAATGAGTTGATGTTGATCCAATTTTCATTTTGCTTGAGCCCTTACTTCCTCTAACTTTAACAAAGCGTTAATTCGACTCTCCAAAGGGGGACAGTCTTCTTCCTATAAATTCTGCTATAACTGCAGAGATGGAAGAAGGACATGTGGTGGAAGAATCACTTCCCTGCCGTAAACGAGAAAGAAAGGTGAGTTACCCACAACAGTTTTAGGAGTTACTCTGTCAACCCAGATTGCATTTAACAACGCGTTATGCCAATTTTTATGGTTTTCGGAGACCGTTCTCTTGATAATTTTGATCATTTTTTTATTAGTTGATTATGCCAAACCATTTCCTTGGGGGTAATAGCTGGCAGAATACTTTAATTTGATTCCGTTTTCTAGAGAGAAATCACTCATTTCAAGAGACGAAAAATAAGAAGCATTATCAAATACCAGGCATTAAGGGATACCGAAACGAGTAATAATATTTGAATTCAAGAAGGATATTACCTGGCTGGTATTTACAACTTTTAATGGGGCAGCCTCAGACCAGCTGGTGAAATAATCTGTGGTTGTTATGATGTATTTATGCTATTGCGAGGATTGCAGATTGATTGGGCATATAATATCCAAACCCCACTGCTGAAAAGGGGAGTCTACCAAAACTGGTTGCAAAGGGAAAGTTGGTTTTTGTATCCGTCTAGATGACTTTTAACAAATCACACATTTGCGGCATAGGGCATGGGCATCTTTAAAATGGGTAGGCCGGTAATAACCTGCTCTTAATACTTTATGGGTAGTGGTGTCTCCAACGAAATGCCCACCTGCTTCACCTGCATGTAATTCCAATAAGACTTTTTTTGCTTCATCCTTTTCAAGGCAACACATAAGTACTCCATCAAAATTTTGACGGAACAAAATACCATTAACCAGCTGAAAAGAAGCAGATTTTAATCTCAATGCCCTCCTTTTTGTGGGATCAAGGTGACGGGGAGATGATCCATGTATAAGACAACTGGGAAAATTATCTTCGCGTTCATGAGTTTGTTTAATTCCTTCTTGACCATTGGTTTGAGTTTTTGGTGGATTTTCCTTAACTTTTGTTGAAAAGGTTGGGTCTGGGGTTTCATGGGAATAATGTGTTGTATGATGTTAGGATCAAAGGTTTTTAGGTCGTCATACATCCAGGCAAAAACATCTTTGAGTTCCTTAAACAACTTAATAAATGCTACCTTTTCTTGCTCAGAACACCCCAACCCTAAATTAATGCACTGTGGATTGTCTTTAGTTACCAAATTTACTTTTTCATGCGTCAAGGAGGAACTATTCGTTATACAATTCACTGATTTTCTAAACTTGTCGTGAAGATCATAAAAATTTTCTAATCTAACCACAGATTTTGAGATAGAGTTTACCATGTCTGATGAATATTTTGGAGATCTTGGATGTGGTATTACCGTAAAGTCACAAAGATTTTCGTCATGGGTACCTTCATTGATCATCGCGCCCTGGAAAGTTTCTTCCATATGTAGAAAACTTATAATCTGTTGATCGTCGTCAAAGACTCTCCAATTCGTGATGTTGTCTGGGATGGACGGTCTGAACAACAATTTGACAAAAAATGCATTCGGAGATAAGCCTTCTGCAGGAAAAAGTTTTGAAGCGACGTTAGCTAACAAATCATCTTCTAAATTATTCTATCTAGGAATAGAATTTATGTTAAATGCAGAAAACTTGTTCATCAAATTCCATACCTCAGTTTGATAGATTTTAAGGTGTGGAGATAAACAGTGGATAGAATTTTTTACCTGTCTAACCACGATTTCTGAATCACCAAAGACAATCAAATTTTGAATGTTCAGATCTAATGCTTTTCTGAGGCCTTGCAGGAGTGCCTCATATTTGGCTGTATTGTTTGTACATTCGAATTCTAACCGGAAAGCAATCAGAGTCTTGTTACCTGCTGGATCGATGAGCACGCACCCTGCACCATCTCCTTCCTTAGATTTAGACCCATCAAAGTAAAGAGACCATATTTGATTTTCGTTGGGTGCATGTGACCACTGAGAGAAGGTTGTTGACTGCGTGTATGTCATAACTTCAGATTTCTATTCCAAATCAGTGATGGTAGAAGTTTCGGCCATGAAATTGTCGAAAAAAATATCCATCCCCTGTATTTCAGGTGAATTGGCAGAAGGAGTGAATGGTTCATTGGGATCATTTAAATCAGTCACCGTGAACTTCAGATAACGTTCACGATTTACCTTGATTCTGTTGGGATTTCCATTCTCGGGTAGCCACAAGTGAGACCAATCCGTCGCAAAATAGCCATGTAATTGTTCTGACTAGTCTCTACTTAAAAACAAACCATAAACTTTTGGAATATCTACAACAATGATATCAATCACTTGATGAACTTTAGGATTAGATGACAATCTTATAAGCACATTTTTCAATTCACCTATCACTTTAACACTAGTTCGATCAAGCTGGATAATTTTCAAGTTAGATGGTTGAACTTCGGCATTAATCTTTTGACAGACAGACCAAGGCATTACGTTAGATGACACACCTGAATCTACCATACAGTTATGTACATTCCTATTGAAAATTTCAAAAGTCAACAAAAATGGAGGGACATTTCTGCGAGTATTAACGGTGGAAGTTTGTTGTTTTTTACTCGCAGCCTCTGAAACTGGTTTATCTACATTTGTTACATTATTTACAGGAAGGTCTCTTTTATCATGAGGCTCGGATGTAGTTTTGGTGGAGGCCTTCTGAGGAATTTTGGGGTTGTTTTGAACACCTTTGTTTCTGTTTGGATTGTTATTTTTGTTGTTCTCTGCAATATTCTGCAACATTTTTTGCAGAAGAAAAGGGAATTTTAATAATTCGTAAATATAAATATTAGCCCTAATCTTTTTTAGATCTTCAACCAAATCATAATATAAACTTGGGTTTACTGAATTTTGTTTAGTCTCAATCGATTTAGACTATTTTGGAGGCAAAGTCGTAGTAATTTCAGAAGAAGGCTTATTTGTTGTCTTGCTCCTAGTATTGTAAGGGTGCACTGTTTCGAAATTAGCTTGAAAAATGCTATCCAAAACATGTCCGAAAATGTTCGGAGAGGATTCATCTTCTTCTATTGTCTCTTGTTCAGCTACCTCTTTAGGAATCTCAGGAGGAATCAAGTTATTGTGTGCTTCTAGGATCGTTTGAATAGAAAATTGTAGGCTTTCTAGATTTAGGCCTTCAACATTTGAGTTAGATCGGTTGGTGGGAAAAGGCTTCCTAAAAGGGGGTTTGTAAGGCCCTTTGCTCGAAGAAGCTTCTTCAGCCGACCTTTTCAAATCTATAACTTGGTTGGACAATTTATGAACGACTTTCTGTAAGTTTTCTAAATCTGAACTCTTAGGTTGAGCTTTGTTTTAGGGAGATCTAGGAAGGATTTCGATTTTCTTCTTGGAGGATGAATTAGTCTCTTTCTCGTTACTGGTAGTGTCTTTTAAGCTGAGAATATCTTTCTCGATATGACTGGCCTCTTTGAAGGTTTCTAACAGCATGGATTTCTTGGATCTCTTTACCCAAATGGTTATGTTTTGATGTAATGCTTTCATGTAGTATGCGACAATAAGATTCTCAGCAGGCATCGAATCCATGGGGATTCGGTTCTTTAGTGTCAAGAACCTTTGATTAAAGTCTTTGATCTTTTCTTTGGGGTTCACTTTTAAACTAGAAATCTCCATGACTAGAACTTTAGGAGACTTGTCATCTTCGAACTTCTCAAGGAAACAGGATTCAAATCTCTCCCATGACACGATGGTGTGGGGTTGTTGGGCAAAGTACCAGGTAGAGGCATTGCCTTCAAAGGTGTAGGGAAACAATATACAAACTACATCTTCGTGCTCAACACTACGGAGTCTAATGGCTAGCATAAAAATTTTGATGTGATCTTCAACGATCTGTTTGGAGTCTAGGTCAAATTTAGGGAGCCATTTCTCCGGATGTTTGGGCAAAGGATGTTGAGGCCCAGGTATGGCCACTGCATCTTGGTCAAGCCAAGGTCTGGCGGGATTGTTTGCATTGGCCATAGGTGTGGGTGGTGTCGAAGGATGGGATGAGGAACTGCCTTCGTCTGAGGATTCTTCTCCAGAAGAAGAAGGAGATGAAGGGGGTGGTGATGGTGGAATACCAGATCCTCCTGCTGCAGGAGTGAGAATATGATCTGGATCTATAGGGTTTAAGGTAAGTTCAGTACCTCCAAGTTGTTCTCTGATATCAGAGAAGTCTAATGGTTGATTCAAAGGTCGGTTTGGTTGTCTAATACAGGCTAAGGCACTGTGCGTTCTTATGATGGATTGACGAACAATCTCTTGTATGTCACCACCCGAAGAATTTGGAGTTACTGGTTCAACCGTGATCCGTAGATTGTCGTTTGATGTGGTTGTTGTTTGAGGGACAATGTTGTCGTCTGAACGACTTCTAGTTACTATAGGTGAGCGGGTAGGTGGGGGAGGAGTCTTACGACCTCCTCGTGCCATTAATTGTTTTCAGGCCCTCCTTCTAGCGCCATTTGTTGATGGGCGAAAATGACTGTTCGTTAACTGGAGGAGTGAATCCAGTCTAGGGTTGTCTAATTAACCCAAGCCGTTTGGATTAATCCACTTCGACGGTTTTAGTGGCTCCGTTGGCCGATCTAAGTCCTAAAGAAAGCGAAAACAAATATAACTAAAGGAAATACAATAACTTAATAAATAACAATCGTTGAAAACTATATATACATCTAATATATATTTACAGTTTAATACTTATAAAATAATTGTTTTTATCATATGTACAATATATACAAATAATTCTATATATATATATATATACAAACTATGAATTTTAATCTAAATCCGTGAAAATCGAATGTAAATTGATTTTTTAGACAACAACAAAACTATTATCTAATCTTTTTGATTTGTTTTCTTATGATGTTTATATTTAAGAAATCGAATATCAAACTGTCTAATTAAACAAAATAAATAACAGATGGTAGAGAGTATTTTAACTACAGGTAACTTCTATATCTATTATACTAATGAAATCAAGTAACGGGCTGACATGTTATCGCATCCAATGTATGTTCAATGTGTAGCATCCAATCACCTTATCTGATGAGGTAAACCTGCAACAGATCCTGAAATTGCTCCTAATAAATGTGAAGCAGTAATGATGGAGTTTGAATCATAATAATAGAACACAAAATAGATGCAATCACAATAATCTTATGATTTTACAAGTCGCCACAATAAGATAATTCTTCCTGTGAAAACTTGCGTATAAATGTTTGATCGAAATTAGAGATAAATCTCTTAATTCAAATTGAACGAATGATTACTATGTGTTATATATGGGACATAAAAATATGGACAGTATATAATCTTTAATCATATCAACTGATAATAAACCACGATGACAAAAGCAATCATAATCTATTAACAAATTGAAATAAACATGACTTGAATAAAAACATTATACAAAAAAGATAAAGTTGTGATGTGTATTATATTCCATTCAAGTCTGTAGTGAAACATCCATAGTCTTGCCCCAGGCTGAGATGATCAATTTTTACAAAATAATAGGTTTATATAGGTTTCAGGAAACACAACTGTTTCCTATTGATAAGATCAAGTTTGTTTCAAAAATATGGGGGATGCAACCACCCTGATTTCACTGAATATCAAAAATACCAACAGCCTAATCTATTTACTAAAAACACAAAGTTGATATGGCTGGGAGATCTCAACAGTGCCTCATATCTCTTAAAACACAAAGTTGATATGGCTAAAAGATCTCAACAGTGCCTCATATCTTCTTGGAAATCATGGAATCCTTAATCATCCTGAAAACAAATAAAAAATGAGAAGGTTTCAGATATATTTTCAATTATTAAATCAAACAACTCAAATCTACTTAATCCTGCTATAGAAGTTCCAGACATTATGTAGCTAGTTATAATAGCAAATTCAATCATAAAAAATAAAACAAAACTAACTAATCTTAACAAGAAAAATAGTTTATTCAATCAAATAGAATATCCTAACTTAAGAGTGACAAAATCATGCTAAAATTTAAAAAGATCATACCTCAAATCATGGAATTAAAACATATCAAGAAATTTTGGAGTTTACGATAGCTGTTGCTGCCTCTACATTCTTGAAAATGACACGTCCTGTAGTTTTCAATCATTTCTCCTTCCCTTGGATAATAGACTCGAGTTTGTTGTTTTCATTTGTCAACCTATCGACTTGGTATCTTAAAGACTTGAGTCGTGACTGTAGCAAAGGAACATCAGTGTAGTACCTGTCGATCCATGATTGACACTCATCACACTATGACTGTAGGGACTGTGCATTGGCACTGACAACATTAAGGGTCGAAGAATCGTCCACACGATAGGTAGGCTTATCACAGAGTTGAATGCCAGAAAATTTTGGGTTATCCTTTAGACAAGGAGGCAGATTGCTAACATAGTCATAGGGTCGGTTAGGGTAGAGCCAGTATGACACAGGGTCCTCTTCAACCAAGAATTTCTCAATTTCTGAATCTGAGTCTTCACTCACTTCAATGCTGTTGATTGTTTCTGCACAGGGTTTTAATTTATTTCGAGCACATTGAGAAATCAAATGACCAGCCCTTTTGTTCTTGAAATTAACATCAATACTGCCCTTTAGCTTCTTTCCCATAGGTTTTTTAACATTTTTAGTGCTATCCTTTGGATGCAAACCCGGTTGATTGTCCTGTTGAGTGACATCAGGGTAATTCAAGGGTTCATAATTAGGGGAAATATCACAGGCCTAGAGTGGTGTAGAAGAGGTTGTAGGGTTCACAAGGGTTTCAACAATGGCTGGTTTATCTACCTGTCCCAACTCACTGTTACCAAAGCCATTTCGTGAAATGAATGCATTCCAACAATCGTTTTGTAATTGCAACTGGTGCATGAGGATAATTTTAATTAAACCATGATGGAATAAACTCGAATCAGACCTCTGCTTCCTAAACCGTTTACCCATTTTATACATACTTCTAAGAAGGTAGTAGGGCATATTTAATGGAAAGCCAATAAAACTCATAAGGAGGCAGAGATGATACAGGAAAACCAGTCTGAATCGACCCTCACAGGTGACGAATTGCTTCACTACAGATAGTAAATCATGCCATCTAGGTTTCAAGAATGAAATCGGCATACCTCGGTCACAACTGGCTATTTTGCGTGAGGTAAACAGTAACGTCCAATGGACCTCCTCCACTTTCGCATTCTTGAACCATTTTTGACCAGCTGTTGGCAATCCCGTGGCTTGGCTTAAGAATTCTTCTGTCACTTCTAACTGCACATCACCAATCTTTTCCCTACAACCATAAAAGGTTAAGGAAAACTCTTGGGAGACCTGGAGGTTAAAGCCCTTAAATTTTTCGATGAACAAATGCCAACCGTTCCTCTCCAGATCCTCCCTAGCGTTGTCATATGATAGCAGAGTCTGGATGCCATTTGGTTTGACCCTTACCACTAGAGCCATGCCGAATGGAAGGGAATCAACACAGAACTCACAGGTAGGGTTTGGTAAAAAGCCACAGAGCCATAGCCCCGAGCCTCATCAAAACAATGTTGTGACAATACAACCAGTGGGCAGAGGCATTAATCACAATGCCTGGGAGCAAAATCGTGAAGCCCGAGACCATACTTGGGAGTGATGGTATCCTGTACTACATATTCCACCTTGTCATTGGGTACATGCTAGGACAGAGTACTTTAACACATTGTGCGCGCATCCAAATTTAATTGCAAAGATAGGTGATTCATAAGAATTGAAAAGCCAAAATTTCCATGAAATAAATATGGTTAATCATCAAACCAAAATTAATACAAAAATCGAGTACCAATTGATAGGGGTATTTCATTCAAACAACCATAATCTTCTCAGACATTCTTGGAATCGAAACGATCATAAACAATGAGAGCAACATGTCTGTAGCCAGAAATCGCAATTCTATCATAAACAACATATTTTCAATGAAAATTTAAAACAGAACGAAGACGATAGTTACGGGTTTCATGCTTTCAGTCATGAAAATTAATGTATGAACAGATGATAGGTAAAATGCGATGATTTACAACTTTCGTTTGAAGAAATGCTTATGAAGATTGGTAAAATTTCATAGACCCTATGTAGGCAGCTTTATAAAAAATGGTAATTATATACTTGCTGCCAATAGGTGTGTCTAGTCAAAACCCTCAAAACACTCAAGTTGTCAGAGCTCAATTTGCAAATAGAAAAATGACCAAGAATGAGGAGTGAGGCACCCTCCTCTTCTTTTTATACTCCAACATTCTAATTATCACTTAAATTATTTATTGGATTTCTAAGGTTTATTTCATACTTATCTCATCATAGCCAATTAACTTGATTTCCGTTTTAGCCAATGTCACTTTAATAATTTGACTTTAGCACCTTAATGACATAATTTTCCCCCCTTAGTCCCCTTTTAGTGAGACTATAGCCTAGGGGAAACAACTAGGATACTAAGTCTTCCCAATCTTGGTCATATGGAAGGGGATATTACATATCCATCACATACATTCTCAACATGTCTTCAATCACTTGATTAAGTCTCTCTATCCACCCATCTATTTGTGGATGATATGATGCTCTAAAATTCAAATTTGTACCACATCCTTTGAATAATCCTTTCCAAAAGTTTGAAGTAAACTTTGGATCTTTGTCTGAAACAATTGATTTAGGTACTCATGCAACCTAGAAATCTTTGTCATATACATTTATGTAATATTATCTATCGTATGACTTGATTTAACTAGAATAAAGTGAACATATTTTGTCAACTTATCCACCACTTCCATTATTGAATCATGTTTCCTTGTTGTCTTGCGAAACTTAGTGATAGAATCAATGGTTAGCACTTCCCATTTTCACTCTGGAATTGGAAATTGTAATACCCCAAGGCCGAGCCAAGTATTTATAAGCTATGAGGATTATGTATTATTACGTTGGAGAGCCTAGATGCTAAGGCCAGTGGGTCTGATTTTGTATATGTAATTATGCATATTATTAATAAAAACACATCGTTGCGTGTAGACCAACCACAGATAAAGAGTTATGGGGGACTAAGATCCACAAGGAAGGGAAAGGGAAAGGGGGATGATAGGCTAGTAAAAATGGGCTAAGCTTGAGGGCTTAACCCAAGGGAATATTATAATGTATTTCCTAAATTACTAAAGTTTGGGAAATAAACCTAGTTATCCTAACTTCCTTTGGGGAGAGGAACATAACTCCAAGTGGAGAGGTACGAGCTCCTATAGAGACAAGTGTCATCCAGGATTCATGCAAATTTATGTGGGGGAATTCCATCATTGTGGGGGTTCTCTCTCACCATTATGGCCATTCATACATTCTTGCCATCTTTTCAGAGGTCCAATTCACTGATGATTCTGGCCATTCGTAGCCCCATTCCCTCATGCACTGATCAAGAATGCAGTCAACCTATTTTCGCCATTGTTGAACCCTCTACCATCATGAAACTTTGTACCTTGTTGAGTCATCCTTTGACTTACCCGATTTTTCTACTGTGGTTGCTTGGTCGACTTAAGAGTTGGACAGAAGAAGCAAGTTGTTAGTCCCGTGGGTTGAAGAAGCAGGTTGCCAGGCCTATGAGAAACTCTCTCCAGGTGAGAGAGGTTGTTGGGGAAGTGATTTCTCCTAGAGGGAGTCCAACAACCGCTACACAACTCTGAGAATTCCTGATCCGACTTGTTGTTGATGCCCTGGAAGGGAAGTGGGGAAACCGATGGACTATGGAACAATGAAGGTGTATATTCCCGGGGTGGGACAGGCATGTGGGGAATGAGAGTCTGTGAGGAGTGGGCATAAGTAGGCTCCTTAGAGGGAATCCTTCATGTTGCATTGTGCATTTTTCCATAGCCGCAACCTAGCCTAGGATTTCCTTTCACTGGGTGGAGTTTAGTCCCAACTCGGGGGTGACCCACTGCTGATAGCTTGGAGAAGCATGGTCTAAGGCTGGGAGGTTCGTGGAAGTTTTGCACGCAGTCAGTGGTATTTTTATAAAAAAATAAGTACCAATTCTATATTAATTGTATGTTGTGTATCTTGTACATGTGTTATAATGTTATCATACTTACTTGTATATATTGCATGTATGTGTTTATTGTCGCTTCTTCATGAATATGTGTATGGGAAAAATGTTTATGTCTGTTTAAATTCCATTAGATGTATATGTATATCAGAGCATGGAAGTTTTCAAGTGGTAGTTCCTGGCCTGGGTGGTTGGGTATGTTACAATCTAGTTTTCAGAGAAATTTGGTTTTGAAGAAGTAGTCTGTCCACAGCTAGGGTGGTCTGGGGACGTTACAATTTGGTATCAAAGCACATGGTTTCCACACTAAACCTGGATGGGCCACAAATGTGGAATTTGGAGTTAAAATTCCATAAGAAATGGATGTACAAAGTGCTAGGAGGGCGCTGAGGGAACACCTTGGCTATGTTCAAAAGCTCAAGAGGTGTAGCAGTTTGATGAACAACAACATACATGGTATTGGGATGCATTGTTTAAATTGGGCCATTGTATTTGTTGGGAGACAAACCCCGCACAACCGTGAGATCAGGAGAAGGTGAACGAAGGTTAATCGCAAAAGTCCTTCAGACTTCGCCCCTCCAACCATTTCAAAACTATAGCAGAGAAATTGCCGAAGTCCCGAAGTTTGAAACTAATCTGGACCATCCATTTTCCAGGGACACCTGTCCTCAGATTAAACAATCCTCAGAGTTTGGTAGTTTGGGGGTTGTGGGGTGTTCACCAGTGAAATCGTCGAAGACCCAAAGCTACGGGAAGCAACCGTTGATAGTCAACATTTTGAAAGTTTTGTAATTGAACAGATGTAAATAAATCACTGAAGTCCCAGGTTGCCAAAGTGATGTGACATGATGATGTCATCGAGGGTGACATGGACTAGTTCAGCGATTCGACAAGTCGACAATTCGATGGATTTGAAAAATGTTGATGTGAAGAAATCGTCGAAGTCTCGGGTGCCGAAGTGATGTGACAAGATGATGTCACCACGGGTGACGTGGAATAGTTTGGTAGTTTGACAATTCAATAGTTTTTGGAAAGTGCCGAAGTTAGGAAATACTCGAAGTCCCAAAGTGCCAGGTATGATGTGGCAAGATGACATCACCTAGGGTGACATGGATCTACCTAGGTCTACCACGTGTCACTCGTTTCCATACTTTTGATAGGCCCTGAGGACCAATTGGAACTTGAGACATGTCAATCAGTGGGGTCATGTGTCATCACTTTTATTGGTGACAACTGTACTTCATGGGCCCCAAGAGGTTAAGCAGTTCGAGAGTTCGACGTTCGGGGAAAAGTTGTTGGAAGAACTTTTGGACCTTCGAAGTCTCAGAGTCCCGAAGTTCTGAAGTGACATGGCTTGATAATGTCACCTAGGATGACATGGACACACAATATGTGTGCCACATGTCAGTGTGCTATGTTCTTTTGAAATACTAATTTTCCATTTAGAGCTTGACACGTGTCACCCCTCAGATTAGGCCGCCTGTTTGCTTCTACTGTTCTGCCATGTAGCGCCAGATCCCATGGTCTGGAGGAATCAAGGTATAAGTATTTGAGGTCGAGGACTTATGGAGGCCTGAAGGACGAAGTCCATCGTGATCATTTATCACAAAGGATGTGTGGCGCCAGATCCCAAGGTCCGGAGAAGTAATCCATAGGATTTGAGTTACAAAATGTTGTGAGTTGAGAAATCCTGGAGGGATGGAGTTAATCTCGATCATTGATCGGAATATGAAACCTGGATGAAGGAGAGGGTCTCCAGTAGTTCAGCACTCTGGGATATCTACGATGAAGTGCTTAGGAAATTCCAAAGCCCGAATTTCCGTAGTAGATATCAGTCGTTGGATGATGGGAATCCGTGGACCGTCGATCCACCATCCTTCACGTGTTCTCCAATTCGACGCTCTGGGGGATTTGAAATTTTGGAGTTGTGAAAACCACTGAATCCCGGAGTCCTAGAGCTCCTATCCACCATAGATCTGAGCAGAGCATGAAGACTTTCGATCCACAGTTCTTCGCGAGTTCACTAGTTCTACGGTCTGGGGTTTTTGTGATGTGCAGAAAGGGAAACCTTCAAAGCTCCAGAGCCTCAAAGTCCTAAGGATCCAGATAAGCACCTAGTTGTTAGCGCTAGGTCACAACTCCTAGTCACATTAATTTGGGGGCCAAAGGAAAGGGGCTAGTGCCCACAATTTTGTTTAAGAACAAGAAAGGGACAAATTGTTTAAATATCCATAACTTCCTGCTCAAAACTCAGAATTGAGCATGGAAATAACCATTGGAAAGGTATTGAACAATAGAAGATGACTATTCACCTAGAAATTGGATCTGAATCATAAATTTCTTAGGAAATCAACATAAAATAAGTCTTATATATATTAATGAATCATAATGGTTCATGTTTTCATGAAATTGTTAAGGATAATTTGCCTGACAAAGTTCTGTTGGTTGCACATTTTTGCAGAATTAACAATTGTCATATCAGAATCAGCTCAGAGTGTAGAAGTGATGGATGATACACATATATCCTACAATCAAGAAGATGAAATCAGAGGGTTGAATGTCCAATTACGTATGGAAGGAACCAACTCCAATGGACATAGATGAGGAAGGGAGGAAGACATAAATATGGCTGAGACCATCTGAAAATTCCAGACAGATGTCTAGAGCCACAAGGATAATAATGAAAGGCTTATGAAGGCCAAGGAGCAGTAGGAAGAATTCAACATGAAGTTAATTCAGAGCCTGGAAATAATTTAAAAGAAGTTGGATAAGGAGAGTGACTCCAACAAATCAAGAAGCCATGAGACCCTTGAGAAGAAAGTAAAATCATGGAGTGGTAGAAGGCATCACCATCACTCCCAAAAAAATTCCCATAGGAGATCACACAACAAATCAATTCCATCCCCTATCAGGAAGCAACATAGGAGGTATGGGGTGGATGAGTTGAAGGGAGAAATGAATAAAATCAAACCTCCTATTTTTGATGGAGAGCTCAAGAAGGATGAAGATGTTGAGACATGGATGCTAGGCATGATGAATTACTTCCAATTGCATAACTATTCTTCCCATGCAGAAGGAATAATTTCCATCTATCAACTGAAAGGAAAGGTATCCATGTGGTGGGATCAACTTGTGCAAGTACAACAACTCTGAGAGAAAAATGTGACTTGGAAGGAATTCAAGAGGCATTTTGAGAAGAAATACCTGACCAAGAGGTATTATGATAAAAAGATGAAAGAGTTCTTTGAACTCAAACTGGGAAGCATGAATATTAATGAATACGAAAGGAGATTTTTAGATCTATTGAAGTATGTATCCTTCATCAAGGATGAGACAATGAAGATTCAGAGGTACCTAAGTGGGCTTCCATATTTCATCAGTGATAAAATCCAATATGATGATCCCAAGACTTTGGAAGAAACTATAAGAAGAGAAAAATGATTATATGATCAGAAAAAAGGAAAGCCTACTTTCCAGAAGGCTTGGGAGGACAAGAAATTTTTTAATAAGGAACAAAGTTAGAAGGGGAACAAGCCTCCATTTTTCAGAAACAGTCCTCAAGGACAACCATCTTTTAGAGAACATAGAATGGTTGAGGTAGGTGGGAAAAGGCCAAGGCAGAGACCCATTCAATGTTGGGGCTGTAAAGGAGACCATAAGTATAGATATTTTCTTCACAAAGGTGACAAAGCGAGAGCTTTCCACAATGTACAACAAGCAAAAAAAATGGAGGACATGGGAAAAAGTGTACCAAGGATCTATGCAGTCCTGGACAACAAGCAAGATGATTTTAAATCACACATGAATGAAGTTAAAGGTATGATCAATAACCATGCCTTTACTATTTTAATATACTCAGGAGCTATTCATAGTTACATATATCTTAAATTTGTGGAAATATTTCTTTTTCCAAGAATCAAGCATGAGAAATATTGGTTGGTACAACTGGCTACATGAGCCAAGATAAAATTTGTTGAACTGGTTAAATCATGTCCAGCGGACATGAATGGGCTAAGTACCAAGGAATATTTGAACATATTTCCATTGGGTTCATATGACTGTCTAATTGGTATGGATTGGTTGGACCAACACCATGCTATCTTAGACTGTCATAACAAGGCATTTACTTTCTTGTATGAGGAAGGGAACCCAAGAACATTCCAAGGAATTCCTAGGGCAGTTACTATTTGAGAGATCTCAACAATGCAACTGAAGAAGTGTTATAGGAAGGGTTGCCAAATATTTTCATCCCATATGGAAGAAGCACCTAAGGATAAGGTACAAAATCTGGAAGATCATTCAATCTTGAAATATTTTGAAGATGTGTTCAAGGAGATACCCCAAAGAGAGATATTGATTTCTCTATAAATTAATTCCTAGAATAGCTCTGGTATCAAAGACTCCCTACAAACTGAGTACATCGGATCTGAAGGAGTTGCAAATGTATCTTGAAGAGCTTATGAAGAAGGGGTATATACGCCCAAGTGTGTCACCTTGGGGTGCCTCGGTCTTGTTCGTGAAGAAGAAGGACATGACATTGAGATTGTGCATCGATTTCATACAATTGAACAAAGTAACCACAAATAACAAGCATCCTTTTCCAAGGATCGATCATCTCTTTGATAAACTAAAAGATGCAAGGATATTCTCAAATATTGATCTCAGGCCAGAATATCATCAAGTAAGGATCAAAGATGAAGACATCAACAATACTGCCTTCAACACAAGGTATGGTCATTACAAATTCATAGTGATGCCATTTGGGTTATCAAATGCACCAACTATTTTTATGTGCTTGATGAATGGTATTTTCCGGGAATACTTAGACAAGTTTGTCATTGTCTTTCTGGATGACATCCTTGTGTATTCCAATTCAGAAGAAGAACATGAGCATCATTTGAGGATGGTGTTACAAGTGTTAGGAGAGCACCATGTATATGCCAAATTGAGCAAGTGATCATTTTATCAAAACAAAATTCACTATTTGGGGCATATCATATCTGAAGAAGGGATAGAAGAGGACCCTAAAAATATTGATGCCATTAAAGGGTGGAAAACACCTAAGAATGTGACAGAAGTCAGATCCTTCATGGGTCTAGTTGGAAACTACAAAATATTCATTGCAGGTTTTTTGAGAATTGCTCACCCAATCACGTCCTTGCAAAGGAAGGGGGTGAAGTTTCAATGGACAACAAAATGTGAAAAGAGCTTCCAACAATTGAAGCAATTGTGAACCAATGATCCAATTTTGAGGATTGCAGATTCCAATGAATATTTCTTGGTTTGCATCGATCCATGCAAAGAAGGACTTGGTGGAGTCCTTAGTCAGAACGGATTTGTTATATGTTTTGAATCCAGAAAACTGAAAGAGCATGAAAGGCTCTATGCCACTCATGATTTGGAGTTGGCATCCATAGTGCATGCCTCGAAGATGTGGAGGCACTACCTCATGGGAAAGAGGTTTGAGTTGAGGACATACCATAATGGTCTGAAATACTTGTTTGATCATCCAACTTTAAATTCCAGGAAGAGCAGATCGTTGGAATTCCTCTGTGAGTACGAATTTTATATTAAGCATATCAAAGGAAAGGAGAACATAGTGGCATATGCACTCACCAGGAGAGTGCAATAATTGCATGTTACAACCATTAGCATGCATCAAATTGATCTTAAAGGAAAATTTTCGGAGGCTGCAAAAGGTGATTTGCAGTACATGGAATTGGTAACAAAATTGCAGCAAGGTAAAATGCAACATAAACTTGAAGATTATGAATTAGGGAATGATGAAATTATTATGTACAGGAACACAATTTATGTACCTAATTCTCCTGAATTGAGGAGTATGATTTTAAAAGAGATGCGTAATGTACCTTATGTTGGGCACCCAGGATATCATAAAGTAGTTTCAACAGTCAAGAGCCAATATTATTGGCCAGGAATGAAGAGGGAGATTGTTGAATACATTGATAAATGCTTGGAGTGTCAAAGGGTCAAGGTTGAGCATAAACACCCAGCTGGGTTGCTGCAACCATTACCCATTCCTGAGTGGAAGTGGGAAGTGGTGACAATGTATTTCATCACCAAATGTCCTAGAACAAGCAAGCAACATGATGTTATCATGGTGGTGGTGTACAAGCTTACCAAATCTACCCATTTCATTCCTATGAAGGTTACTCACAAGGAAACCAATGTTACTAATATATATATGAGGGAAGTAGCACACTTGCATGGCATACCCAAGACAATTGTGTCTGACAAAGACCCAAATTTTACATCAAAGTTCTAGAAGGGGTTATTTAAAGGGTTCAAAACAAATCTAAACTTCAACAAAACTTATCACCCAGAGTCTAATGGGAAAAAAAAAAGAGTGAACCAAGTGATAGAGGATATGTTAAGGATGTATGTGATGGACAAACCATATGAATGGGAAGATTATCTACACTCGGTAGAATTTGCCTACAACAATGGGTATCATGCATCACTGAAGATGAGCCCATTTGAGGCACTTTATGGCAGAAAGTGCAACACCCCAGAAAGTTGGGACAACCCAGCTAACAGAGCAGTGATTGGGATAGAGTTGCTAAGAGAAATGGAAGAGAAAATGTTGAATATTAAACATAATTTAAAGGCTTCCCAAGACAGGAAAAAAAAGCTATGTTGAAAAGAACAAAATTCATAGGGAATTTAAAGTGGGTGATCATGTTTTCTTGAAGGTGAAGGCCAACAGAAGTTCCCTGAAGTTGGGAAACTATTCCAAGTTGGCAGCTAGATAGTGTGGGTCGTTTGAAATCCTAGAGAGGATTGGACCAGTAGCTTACATGATTTCATTACCTGCATCTATGTCTATACATAATGTATTCCATGTATCATTTCTTAAGAAATATATACCTGATGCTAATCATGTTATTGATTGGAATGTGATTCAGGTGGAGAAAGAAAGCACTTTTCAAGTGAATATGGTACGCATTCTAGAACAAAAAAACAAATAGCTCCAAAATCAATCCATAGGGCTTGTAAAGGTCCAATGGACCTGGTATGGTCCCAAGGATCTAACTTGGGAGCATGAAGATGCTATGCGGGAAGAATAGCTGCATCTTTTTGATGATTTTGAAAAGTTTGTTGATGTTATGTAAATGAGTTGCATTGAGGACAGTGAAAAAATAAGGGGAGGGGATTGCAATACCCCAAGGATGAGCCCCTGTTGAATTGTAATGATGTTTAATGAAGTTTATAGGCTGGTTAGGCCGAAGAGCCTAGATGCTAAGGCCAATGGGCCTGATTTTGTATATGTAATTATGTAGATTATTAATAAAAACACATCTTTGTGTGTAGACCAACCACAAAGAAAGAATTACGGGGGAATAAGCTCCACCAGGAAGGGAAAGGGAAAGGGGGATGAGAGGCTAGGAAAAAGGGGCTAATATTGAGGGCTTAACACAAGGGAACATTATAATGTATTTTCATAAATTACTAAAGTTTGGGAAATAAACCCAGTTATCCTAAGTTCCTTTGGGGAGAGGAATGAAACTCCAAATGGATAGGTACAATCTCATGGAGAGCCAAGTGTCATCCAGGACACATGCAAATTTATGTGGGGGAATTCCATCATTGTGGGGGTTCACTCTCACCATTCTGGCCATTCGTACATTCTTGCCATATTTCTAGAGGAGTTCACTGATGATTCTATCCATTCATAGCCCCATTCCCTCATGCACTGAGCAAGCACTCAGTCATTCTGTTTCCCCCAATTTTTGAACCCTCTACCATCGTGAACCTTTGTACCTTGTTGAGTCGTCCCTTTCCTTACTCGATTTTGATACTGTGGTTACCTGGTCGACTTAAGAGCTATACATAAGAAGTAGGTTGTCAAGCCCATGGGTTGAAGAAGCAGGTTTTTAGGCCTGTGAGAAACTCTCTCCAAGTGAGAGAGGTTGTTGGGGAAGTGATTTCTCCTGCAGGGAGTCCAACAGCTGCTACATAGCTCTGAGAATTCCTAATCTGTCATGTTGTTGATTCCCTGGAAGGGAAGTGAAGTAGTTGATGGACTGTGGAACATTGAAGGTGTATATTCCTAGGGTGGGACAAGCATGTGGGGAATGAGAGTCTATGAGTTGTGGGCATAAGTAGGATCTTTGGAGGGAATCCTTCATGTTTCATTGTGCAGTTTTCCATAGTCATAGCCTAGCCTAGGATTTCCTTGCCCTGGGTGGATTTTAGTCCCAACTCAGGGGTGGGCCACTGCTGATAGCTTGGAGCAATGTGGTCTAAGGCTGGGAGGTTCGTGGAAATTCAGCATGCAGCCGATGGTCTTCTCATAAAAAGATAAGTACCAATTCTACGTTAATTCTATGTTGTGTATCTTGTACAAGTGTTATAATGTTATCATAATTGCCTGTATATATTGCATTTATGTGTTTATTGTCACTTCTACATGAATATGTGTATGAGAAGAATGTTTATGTCTGTTTAAATTGAATTAGATGTATATGTATATCAGAGCATGAAAGTTTTCAAGTGGCAGTGCCTGTCCTGGATGGTTGGTTATGTTACAATCTAGTTTTCAGAGCAGTTTGGTTTTGAAGAAGTGACATGTCCATGACTAGGGTGGTCGAGGGATGTTACATAAATGGTTGTAGAAAACCTACTAGATGTCTATGCTCAACCTTTACTCTTTGGCATTCCATGCACCTAGCTATATAATCAACAACATCATTTTTCATTCCTACCCAAAAGTATTGGTTTCTTACTGTTGCAATAGTATTTTGATAACCAAGATGTCCACCATAGGAAACATTATGCATTTAGTTTAATACAAACTTACTTAATTCATAGGTATTAAGAACATACATTGTTTTTATACATGAAAATGCCATCTTCTTCCAGTCTATACTCCTCATACTTATTGTTTAATTTTATACTTAATCAGTTAATTAGATTAGTGTTCTTTTACTTTTAACCATTATCACAATAACTGCATATAAAGGATCATTGAAAGAATAACATCCACAACATACACAAGATTTACCCTGGAAAAACCCTCTAGGGGAAAAAACCAACAAACTTCCTCAATATATATCCACCCACCAATAACAATGCCTCTCTACAAGAGAGAACTGACAAAGTAGAAGATTCTCCTCTAACCCTTGACTAGGGAAGAGTAACACACCACTTAACTAGGAGATACCCAAGAGATAAACCAAGAACCTCCACAATGCCACCTTCTAGCTGCAGTAGCATTTCCTTCTGAGACTTGCACACTTCTCTTCTTAGCTGTAGAGCTAGTGTGTGTCTTCAAATGAGGTTTTGGTGTCTTTTATAAATAGTAGTTTGGCCAGCCTAAAATTAGGTCTGGGCTGACCTATCACTTTGTCCTTTTATTTTCATTTTAGTTGTCAAGGCACAATACAATCGTCTTAACAAATATAATATAATAATATTATTTAGGGTTTTATCTTGGTCAAATACAATAAGTATATATTTCGAGGCTACTCAAACTTCAACACTCCCTCTTATCAAGGAAGGTATTCTTCTCTTCACGATCATCATCATTGTTTCTGTGCTTCTGTACACTTGGTCATTGTCTTGTTGTCAATCACAGATCTATATATCATAGGAAGTTATGCAATTTCACTGGAGTAGCGTACTAGCTTCCGTTGGAGTAACATACCAACCTGGGTTGGGGTAAACATACCAGCCTACGTTGGAGTAGCATACCAACCTACATTGGGGTAGCATATGATCCTGTGTTGGAGTACCAATCGATGTTGGGGTAGCATACCAACCTGCGTTGGAGTACCAACCTGTGTTGGAGTACCAACCTACGCTGGGGTAGCATACCAACTTTCATTGGAGTACCAACCTACGTTGGGGTAGCGTACCATATTGCGTTGGAGTACCAACTTGCACTAGGGTAGTGTACCAACATGTGTTGGAGTACCAACCTACACTGGGGTAGCATACCAACATTTGATGAGGTAGCATACCAGCCTGTGTTGGGGTAGTGTACCAGCCTACGTTGGAGTACAAATCTGCACTGGGGTAGCGTACAGACCTATGTTGGAGCACCAACCTGCTTTGGGGTAGCGTAGCAGCCTGCATTGGAGTACCAACCTGTGTTGGGGTAGCGTACTAGCCCACGTTGGAGTTACCAACCTGCGTTGGGGTAGCATACCAGCTTGCATTGGAGTTACCAACCTACGCTGGGGTAGCGTACCAACCTGCATTGGAGTTACCAACTTGTGCTGGGGTAGGCGTTGGAGTTACCAACTTGCCCTGGGGTAACGTACCATCTTGTGTTGGAGTTACCAAATTGTGCTAGGGTAGTGTACCAGCCTGCGCTGGAGTACCAACCTATGCTGGGGTAGTGTACCATCCTGCGTTGGAGTTACCAACCTGAGCTGGAGTAGCTTCCTCTATTGGGGATATCATCACTTCCCTCTGGGGATCACATCACTTCCCTCTACTGGGGATCTCATCATTTCCCTCTTCTAGGGATCACATCACTTCTCGTTTCTAGGGAACACATCACTTCCCACTATCGGGGAACACATCACTCCCTCTCATGAGGGAAATCCTTTTGGACCACACCAAGCTCATCTCTGAAGTATTTTAACTTCTCTCTTTACAGAGGCTTAGTCAACACGTCTTCTACCTACTCGTCGGTAGGAACATATTGAAGCTTTACTACTTCCTTCTGTATCCTCTCATGAATATAATGGTACTTGATCTCGATATGATTGGAATTTTCATGACACACTGGGTTCATTGACAACTTTATGCAACTCTAGTTGTCATAAAAGATACGGGTTTCCTCCAACTCAAGATCAAACAATTCTACAATCAAATTTTGAACCCACACTACTTCACCATAAGTTGACCATGCTACCACATACTATGCCTCTGTGAATATGAGTGTGATATAGGTCTGCTTCTCACTAAGTCATGTGATCACAACTGATCCCATACTAAAGAAATATCCAGATGTACTTTTCCAGTCTGACACTGCCTTCCCAATATGAATCTGCAATCTTATCTCATTCTCCAAGATATATCCAGGTCCATAATTGATTGTACCCTTTAGGTACCTCATCGCATGTTTTTCCATAATCAGGTGAACATGTCTTTCATCGCAAAACATATATATGTCCTCATGTTCTTCAAACCAAATTTTCACATCACATTGTACCAAACTAGTACACTTGATCAATTGCAACTCAATTTGCACAATCATGTGCTAGCTCTATGTTCTTTCTGCAAAGAACTATCTGTCTCACTTCCTGAGAGTATGTCCTCTACTCTCTCTGCAACTGTTCCTTCTGGAACTGGGGCTCTGCACCTGCAACTATTTTTTCTGAAACTGAGAATGACTGCTCCATTCTCACCATAGCTACTAAACTCTGAGAGTATCTCCTCTACTCCATCACGATGAAAAATTCATTTTCTCCCTCCGAATCTCATACTGCATCAACCTCTTTTAATGGATCATGGTTTTTCTATATATACTTCTTCTGATTACTGGAGAAAGTGTCTCGTCATATTCTTCTCCCTCTTGATGGGAGAATCCTTTGGACACAAATCAATCTTTGTACATCTCTATGAATGGTCCTGGGGAAGCTCATCCTCCTTATTGGATTGTGAGGGATGACTCCCTCTGAACTATATCTCCTTATGAGATGGTACTTGGTGGGGCCTCCTGCCTCAACACTGGTGGAGCCATCTTCTCCTCATGATATGGATCATCAAGGCTATATGGCTTTGCATCCTGCAAAGTATCACGGGACCATGCTGGTCTCTTCCTGGTTACTACAATGATTTTGGGTAGGCCCTTCTGGCTCTACTAACTCTTCCTGATGATCTAAAGAGTGATCAACTACACCAAAGGGATTTGTTTGGTCATATTTGGAGCCTTCTTCTCCTTACAATAAATTTCCATATGAGATACTATGTATCTCACAAAAGTACCCTTCTTTGTTTTCTTCTTCTTTGGTACACGGATGTATACGGTCGTGTATACAAATTCTTATTTGGATAGTATACTCCATGTCTCAAACTAGAGATCCTCTAATATGTTTTCTTATGCAACCGTCACTATAGCTTCCCTCAGGGTTATCACCTGTGACCTGCCCGAAACAAGGACAACAAAGGGAGAAATGATAGACAATAATAATACTCTTTATAATAATAATAATAATAAATAGCGAGAACAATCGTCACAGTATCTCCTTCGGAACTATCACTTGTGACCTGCCTACAACAAGAGTCAAAGTAAGAAGTACAATAATATGAAAATGAGAAAAACACTCATCTAGTGTTGTGATCAATCATTCCTCCATGGTAACCTGGAGACAAAACAAGAAGTATCTTTTAGAGGGGATGTTAGTTATATCTAGTAAATACTTACAAAAAGCATATCTCAATGGTTCTCACATGCTACCAAGTATTCAATAATAAAACTTTTCAACGATTTCTATCACAACTATAATGTTTACTTGTAATGTGGCAGTTATCAAACTTGATATGTGCAAATTTGAATCTTATCAATTTAATCAATCAAACCTGGAACCTGGAGTCTTGTCCTCAAGAATGAGTGTTGTTGCTTTTCTTCTGAGTTTCCTTCACTCAATATGACAAGTATTCTCTTCAACCTGTCCTCTGTACTAAGATAATATGCTTTCTTGACAGAAATATGAGTTAGAGAATAAACTTTATAATCTCAACCTTAATCAATCTAATGTTTTGTCTTTAATTTTGACCAATGGTTAGTATGATAGTCATAACTTCAACATATCAAAATATAACCTATATGTTCATAAGATCACAATAATTCCATAACAAATATAGGCATATCAAATTAATCAAACCTGAGGTGCATTTTTCCTCTGAATCTGCTGGATTTGAGATCCTTTTGGATCTATGATTGTTTTTTTGGACACAATATCCCTTCTCCTGCAAATACCCTTAAGACAATGATACAATTTAAATATGTAAGTATATACCTCCGACAGTATCGAAAGTTAGTGGCACCATTTGACAACAACGAAAAGCAATAACGACCCTTTAAAACTGCAAAGGTGATCCAACTTGTAATCTAAGGGTAGCTGGATATTTTCTTGGGTAAGGCGCACTAGGAAAATAAAAAATCAGTCCCAACACTTTCACTGCAACTGGTGTTGGCACTGCAACTGGTGTTGCAACTAGCATGAAGGAACTGGCACGAAGGAACCGATACTGCAACTACAGCTAACACAACAATTTCAACTAGTACTGCAACTACAACTGCAACTACGACTGGTACTGCAATTGTAACTGCAACTGGAACTTGTATTGCAACTGCAACTATAACCGGTACTGCAAACCTAGCGTTCTATGAGGAAACCCTAATATCTTAAAATTCAAATTTTAGAATTCTAATCCAAGGACTAGATGCACCCTCCTAGGGTGAGATTCTAGATGATCTTAATTTTCCCAACGTCCTCCAGTAAGGTGGATGACGTCACCTTTTAGGGTTTATGCAAAAACCTTAGTGTGAAGAAACCCTAATTTCTGAAATTTGTTCAAAAATGAAAACTATTCCAGGGAAAGGGTGCACTAGGGTTAGGAGAATCTTCTTATTCCCTTAGCTTCTTCAACGAGTTCTTCTGTGCTATGAAAAATCCTTCTTTCAGGCCCGCTCTGATACCATGTTGATTTTTCTACTTAAGCAGTTAATTAGATTAATGTTATTTTACTTTTAACCATTAGCACAATAACTGCATATAAAGGATCACTGAAAGAATAACATCCACATCATACACACTATTTACCCTGGGAAAATCCTCTAGGGGAAAAACCCATCAAACTTCCTCAATGTAGATTCACCAACCAAGAACATTGCCTCTCTACACGAGAGAAATAACAAATCAGAGGATCCTCCTCTAACCCTTGACTAGGGAAGAGTAGCACACCACTTAACCAAGAGATACTCAAGAGATAAACCGAGAACCTCCACAACGTTACCTTCTAGTTATAGTAGCATCTCCCTCTGAGACTTGCACACTTCTCTTCTTAGCTGCAGAGCTAGTGTGTGTGTCTTCAAATGAGGCATTGGCCTCCTTTATAAATAGTAGTTTGGCCATCCTAAAATTAGGTCTGGGATGACCTGTCACTTTGTACTTTTATTTTCATTTTACTTGTCAGGGCACAATAGGGCCGACTTTTACAAAGGTACAATAGGGTCATCTTAACAAATATAATATAATAATATTCTTTAAGGTTTTGTCTTGGTCAAATACAATAAGGATATCTTCCGAGGCTACTCAAACTTCAACACTTATGTCATACATTCTCTTGTTGCAATCCTTCTTTTACATGTAGGAAATGCTCATATGAAATAAGAGCTTCCAAAATTCTATTTTTCAAATCTTATTTGAACATGCTAATGGTTGTAGCATGCATTGCATGTTTTCTTTTGTCGAGTGCAATAACAACCTTGCTATTTTTTTCTATGATATGTTTAATATCAAATTTAAATCCACTATGAAATTCTAGCTATCTTGTATCCTTGGCATTTAAATTTGGTTTCTCAAACAAATATTTCAAATGGTCGTGGTCTATATTTAACTTAAATTTCTTCTCCATTAAGTAACATCTTCACATTTTCAATGCATGAACTATGGTAGCTAGCTCTAAGTCATGTGTGGCATAATTCTTCTCATGGTATTAAATCTTCCTGGACTCATAACTAATCACATGTCCATTCTGAGTAAGAACTACACCAAGTCCCTCTTTGCAAACATTTGTAGATACCAAAAAATATTTATTTAGATTAGCAATCTTAATAATTGGTGCACTAGTAAGTGATTCCTTTAATATCTAGAAACTTTCTTCACACTTTGGTATTCATTCAAATTTAATTCCTTTCTATTGAAAATATGTAATAGGATGAATAATCTTGGAGAATCCCTCTATGAATCTCGTGTAGTATCCAACAAGCCCCATGAATGACCTTAACTCAGTTATGTTCTCAGGTCTTGGCCATCTGCTAATAACTTCAATCTTATCTGCATCCATTGATATTCCTTCCTCTAAAATTGTGTGTACCAAGTAAGGGATATGCCTCTAATAAAAATAATATTTTCTTAACTTAGCATACAAATGATGCTCTCTTATCACTTGTAATACCAACCTCAAGTGTTGTTCATTCTCCTCTTGTGACTTGGAATAAATAAGAATGTCATATAGGAATACAATGACAAAATTATCTATGTAATTTCTGAATTCTCCATTCATTAAACACATGAAGGTAACTAACACATTTGTCAATACAAATGGCATCACTACAAATTCACAGTATCCATACATAGTTATAAAAGTTATCTTGTTAATGTCTTCATCCTTTATCCTTACCTGATGGTAGTTAGATTTCATATCTATCTTTGATAAGATATTTTCTCCTCTTAGTTTATCAAACAAATCATCAATTCTAGGTAGAGGATATATATTCCTCATAGTGGCTTCGTTCAACTATATAAAATCAATTCACAACCTCAAAGTTCCATCTTTCTTCTTTACAAAGAGTACTAGTGCTCCCCGAGGTGAGTCACTTCAGTGTATATCTCCCTTCTTTAATACTTATTTTGATTGCATTTTCATCTCCTTCAATTCTGGGGTACTCATTATATATGGAGCCTTTGATACTAGTGCAGGTCCAAGCATTAAATCAATAGAGAAATCTATATATTTTTTTGGTGGTAAACCTTGTATTCCTCAAAGACATATGCATACTCATGCAACACTAGAAAGTACTCAACATTTGGGATTTTTCACTTGGCTGACTCTTCCACATGAGTTTCATAAAATTGGAATCCCTTCCTAAGGTATCTCTTCAGGTGTAAGGATGAAATATCCCATATAGATATAGGTTTTGGAATTCCTTTCACTCCCCTTTGCTTTTCTTCCTCATCAAGACAAATAAAAGTTTTGTTATGGCAATCTAGAACATCATGATGCAAATCTAACCAATCCATTTGAATTTGGATATCATATGAGCCAAGTGGTATTATATTTAGGTTTGCAACAGTGTTTTCACCATTCACATCTAGTGGATGGCCTTTGATAATCTCATCAATTTTTCTTTTAGTCCCAGTAGCTAGTTAAACCAACCATGATTTATCATGCTTAATATTCTTCAAATGAAATTGTTCAACCAAATTAGAGGTAATGTAACTATGACTTGATCTCGAATCAATTAAAATGGAAATAATTTGATTTGCAATCTTACCTTCGACCTCAATCATGTTTGACTAGTGGTCTACCTAGATGATTTTCCAAGGTTGCATATATTCTTGGGATGTTCCTACCCACATATTTCACTATGGTTTCCTCCTGTATGTTGTGCACATTCCTCATTCTATCTCCCTTATAAGGAAAATTTCTTTACATATGATCTCCTTGACTTCCCCAACATTCGAATGGTTTCCTTTTGTTTTCCCCAAGGATTATGCTATCTTGGATCCACTCTAAGCTGGCTGACTTTGTTGATATGTATTATGACTATTTTTGAAGAAAGGAGGTTTAAATCCCTTTTTCCTCTGATCTAGTTTTTCATTTTTCTTATCCTTCCAAGAATTCTAAAACAATTCTCTACCTTTGTTCAGATCATATAGGTATTTGGATTTCTTGATGGTCTCTTCAAGAGTCTTAGGCTCATAAAATAATATCTTGTCTCTATAAAATACTAGAAATCCACTTAAGAAATTTTGTATCTTTACCTTCTCCTCTTTAATATAGCCCACATATGTTAGCGGCTCCAAAAAATCTTCTCATATTCTTCAATGGTCATATTTTCCAACTTTAGTTCAAATAACTCCTACATATTCTTGTCATAGTAGTGCTCACAAATATATTATTGCTAGAAATACTTCTTGAACTCCTTCCAAGAAATCCTCCTCTTATTTATGTACTTAACTTGCCTGAGCTAATCCTACCAAATGGGAGATTTTCCTTGTAGATGGTATATAGCAATTATAGCTTCTAGATTGGATGAGTAGTTGTGCAGCTGAAAAACAATTTCTCTTTCCAAGCAACTAGGATTCAGCATATTCTTGCATCTTATTTTCACCATAAAGGTTGGTGGATTAATATTCATAAGCTCCCCTTTCAAATGGCTTAGATCATGTCTTATTTTTTGATGTCTGATTGGGGACACTTATGGACTATTCTTCGATTCATCAGATGCATATGACTTTGTGGATGAATGATTTGGTGAACAATGATGTCCTTGAGTTCTACTAACACTTCTTGAGTGCTTGGATCTTCTATGACTATCCCTCCTTGCACAATCTCTTCCTTATTACTCCTTCCTTGAACCCAATCCATTATTTATTTTCTTTTATAGTTGAATTAAACTCTAGATCAACTACATGCTTAGTTGATTTTGCTTCTCTTGGACTTTTAGTGGTCTCTCATTATCAACTCTAGTAGTCTACACCTCAATGTTCAAAATTATCATGGTTTCTACTAATTCATATGACTCCATTATCTCTCTCTCTCTCTCTGCCCATTAGACTCCATCTCCTCATTTTCTACATTGATATTCAAGCCTTTAACTTCTTCTTCATATGTGTAAAGTCCTTGTGCATCTTCCATGTCTCTTCATCAATGTTGCTCTCCAATTATGATATTTATTTGTCCTTGTTTAACACTAATTATATAATAAGTGTGCATATAAATAAAATTGTTAGATACACCTCATTTCCAAATTTGTAGCATTTTCTTCCAAATTCTACAAACTATTGACATTATCAAAAAAAAATTCAATTAAGGATACAGGTCCTTTTTCTTGCCAATTTATGTAGAAATGTGAAGCATTTATCTAGAATATAATCCTTCATACATATTACCCTATTAATTATATTTCCAATGACTATACTCATACTCCAATCTGAGGTTAAAGCTAAATGTTACAGCTCTCATAAATCACCATTTTTGCCCATTTTCTGCACTTTTCTCACTCATACAATCAAAGTCAAAGACCAACTTCTACCACTTGTAGAAGAAAATATGTCAAGAAATAGGATTTTTTTTGTATTGGGAACATATAACATTTATGGTTATGATTACTTAGTAACTTATATATTAATGAATTAATGCTTAAGTCAATTTCTGCATTAATATGGAATTGTCAAATTTGCCATTTTTGCACCTTCTCTAGATTCATAATTTTTGGAAAAAAATGTTATCTTTCAAACAGAGAAAAAATGTAAAAAAATCAATAAAAAAAAGTCATCTAGGTTGTTGAGAAAATCAGGTTTTGACTAGGAAATTTTTTCTAGATTGGTGATCTTGGGTCCCTTTTCCTCCACTCAAGATTTCAAAAATCACTAAAAAATCTCTCAGAATAATGGATTTTGGCATGTTTTTGCATCCCCACTCCAAAACCTTTGAAATTTGGTCAAGTTATCAATTGGGTTTCTTCATGTCTACTCATATTATTTACCATCCATATTTCATACTCAACTAAAATTTTGTCAGTGAGTACCACCCTATTCTTTGAAAACCATTAATATGCATTTAATGGAATTTTGGAGCCGAATTAGTCAATGACTCTCACTAGCACTTTTGTGGCCCTCATCATTGCATACCTACACATAATTGTTTTTATTGATTATGATTTGATCTACTGCTATTATGGCCAAAATAAGTTTTTGTTTGTAGACTTCTTTTAACTATTTTATTTTGTTGATGTGGCATCCTTGCTGACATGGGATGACACATGGATGATAATGTGGCATTGGTGTCCACATGCCATNTATGATTTGATCTACTGCTATTATGGCCAAAATAAGTTTTTGTTTGTAGACTTCTTTTAACTATTTTATTTTGTTGATGTGGCATCCTTGCTGACATGGGATGACACATGGATGATAATGTGGCATTGGTGTCCACATGCCATCCTATGACACTTCCATTCCATATCCCTTTCCTCCACGTCACTTTACCATGTCGTCATGGTCCCCCTTTATATTTTTCCGCTTCACTTTATAATTATTATTTATTATTATTAATTAATGTGGACCACTTGTACTCCGTTGTGATCTTCCATGGCTTTTCCTCCCACTTGGCATGGTCTTGACCATGGATGGGACAAGGTGTCCCACTTCTATCCTTGTGTCCTCCACTTGGAACATTGTTATTTATTGATGTGAAGGGGGAGGGGGGTGGTCCCATGTAATATACCTAGGCTATATTACAATTAGGGTTATAATACAATAATTATTATGTAATCATTAATGCATAATAATGATAAGTCATGCCCTTTGCCAAATACATGACTTATCATCCACTGCATGTATTTATACTCGTCTATTGTACTTAGTGAATCATGACTCAAATATATTCTTATAATAAATAATTATTATTTAATATGGATAAATTTATGTATTCACGATGTTCTCATGAAGTGGGCCACCAAGTTCACTTCAACTGGTATTAGAGCGGTCTTTCCACTGGCCTATGGTCAAGTATATATTTTTTGTTTGTTCCATTTATCCGTTATCAAGTATGTATTTCCGGTGGTATTTTTTTAAAGAATAAGAAGAAGAAGAAGAAAGTTTTGCAAATAATTTCTAGGCTCATGGCCAAAATACTTGATATAAAAAAAGGTTTCCAAGCATTTTTAAAAGTGCACATGAAAAGTACAAGTCAAACAAAGACTCCTTAGTTGACAATAAGTAAAGTTAATTGCCATGTACATGGTAAGAAAATGTAGTTAAAAAGAGAATTTTCCAAGTATCTTTAAAAGTCCACATAAAGAAGTATCAATTCAAGATTCCATAGTTGACATAAATAAAGTGAGTTACCATGTGCATGGTAAGAAAAGGTAATTAAAAGGGGAAATTTTCCAAGTGCTTTAAATTGCACTTGAAGAAGTATCACCATTTATGATAAAAACATTTATTTTTGCATGGAAGAATAAAAAAAAGAGAAATCTAAACCTCTCTTTACTTGGAGAAAATTGTGCATGGAGGGATAAGAAGGAAATATAAATATCTCTTAAGTAGTCACATAAGTAACATAAAAGTGTATTCTAGTTGGTTAGCTTGAGTGGTTGAGTGTTGTGAATTACAAGTAAAAAATCTTGAGGTTAATTCCCCGGGCCGACTACCTCTGTAGATATTATTGAGCCTCATTCAATATTCCCGTTGGGTAGATATTATTGGGCATCAGTCAATGTCCCCACTAGGTGTTAATATATTTAGAAACTTAGGATTTAGTTAAGATCAACTTGGTCTAATGGTTCATTAGGTTAATGTGTGTTTCTTAGTGTGTGTTTTTTAGTATGCATTTGTAATCTGACGCTCACGATATGTTCCCAAAATAGAGTGATCCAACGACTCATATTCTCCTCAATCGTAACGACTACATTGATTTGTGTCTTAACACTTGTTTGGTCCATGATATCTATTTAAAGAGCACGGAGTGTCATTTTTTGATGATTGATTGTGAGAAACTTTTTGTAATATATTTTCTTTTGCATTAATAAATTGTCTCAAGTGGCCATGTTGGTTCGAGAAGTGGATGTTTCCCCATAGGGGTTTTACCATGTAAAAACATCGGTGTGTTGATCTTTGATCTGGTTGTGTAAGTGGTTATTGAAGGTGTTTGTCCTCAGTTGGAATACATGTGTTGTTGAACATGGTATCAAAGTGCATTTGAAGACCCGTTCCCGTTGTAGATCGATATCTTGAAGTCGTGTTGCCACATATTTAATTTCTATTGGTTTTGTACATTTTTGGGCCAACAAGTCCATTCCATTATGTCTAAAGCATTAATTTAAGTTAGGAATTCTTTTTGTTTCACTCTAAAAGGTTTATTTTTTCCCAAGATACGACCATTTTAGTCAGATCTGAAGGTATAAAGCCTAAATATGCCATTTTAAAATTTTTACAGAGATAATATTTCGGTTTTCTGTTTTTCTTGTTTGTTTTATTTCTGGGTTACTACTCTTTCCAGTCTGTGTATGCTCTTTTCCCTGCAAATTGTGCGATCTTGGAAAATAAAAAATAGAGCGGAAAATGTTTTCTTGTTTGTGTATGCTCTTTGTTGTGCGCTTTGTGTGATCTCGATATATTGGAAATAAAGAGATTGCATATTCCGAGTAAGTTTACCAAGATCTGACCCTTGTTCTTATTGATAAGAGATTATTTTGTGTGTGAATGCATGAAAATAAGTTTGTATTGAGCATGCGCTCTAAGACCATCTTCAACAACAACCTGAATCCTCCTTCTTAAGATTATAATATGTTTTGCACTAGCTTACTTGGTTAAAATGTTGCTTTATTAAGTAAGAGGTATTGAGTTCATGTCTTTTTTGTGTTAATTTGTTTTGAAAAAGTTCATGCATTCATTGTAAAGTGCATTTCACTTTATTGTAAAAGTGAATCACTATTAAATAACTTTAATATTTTATTTTAAGTTATTTGTTTTGCATGCAACTTTCATTTATAAAGTATCTTCATTGTAAAAGTGATTCTCACTTGTTCTATAAAAGTGGGTCACTTCATAAGTAACTTATTTAAAAGTGAGATTATAGGAAAAATTAGATAAGGAGGAGTATCACTACGTGGACCAACTTCTACTTACCACGTGGCTTTTTGGTTATAGTTTATGCCTATTTTCAAAAGAGCATAACATTCACATCTGAAGTCTGTTTCCAGTTCCATTTTTTTAAACATCTTATTTTTTCGAGAGATTTCCATCCAACCCGTCGATTTTAGTATTTAAATATATATTCTTTAAATATTTTAATATGTATTCTTCCAGTTATTTTTTGCTTACCTGTACCAACTACTTCTCATGGAAATCTCATATGGAAGATGTACTAGGAAATAAATGATTGTATCGGATTATATTAGGAATAGAACAAGCCCCCTATGATGATGAAAAGAAAGTCAAATGAGATAATAAGAGTGATGAAGAAAATCAACTAATTAGAATGTCCATCTCTCTTGATTTAATGTTTCACCTTCAAGGAATTGATGGCCTAGAAAAAGCTTGGGAAAATCTTGAAGCTTTGTTTGGTAAACATAATATTATTCAAGTCCACCAGTTGGAAAATCAATTAATGAATTTAGGTCCAAATTATTTTCCTTGCAATGAAGATTACTTATCTAAGTTCAAAACACTTGGAATTTTATGTATAGACTGCAAACTAGATCTGAAGGAGGATCGATGAACATATGTTATTCTTGTTAAGCTTGGTAGTGCATATGCTATCTTTGTATCTACCTTTTATGTCACCGGAGAAGCTCTAGGGAGTGCTTATAAAAAACCCTCTCTTGAGTCCTTTTGTGATGCTATGATTCGAGAGCAAGATAAATTGTGTAACTTGGATTGATCAACACTGCAGGTACATCCAACAAAGGCTCAGTGGCCCAACAAAAAAATAATCTAAGAATATGAAAAAGTAACATCCTCACCACAACAATAAGGAAAAAAAAGGGCCCCAAATCTTCTCTTCCAGCTTCCGCTCCTAATGGTGACAAAGGAGCAAAATACAAAAGTAAGAAGACTGACATACATTGCAAATTTTGTGGGAAAGATGGTCATGTGGAGTATAATTGTTTTAAAAAGATGGAATACTTAGAAACAACAATGATGAAGCACAACATCAATATTGATTCATCATCTTCTTCTTCTCATGGACATGCACTTTTTGCTTCTAATTTCTCCTTCAATGAATCTTCTACTTCTTCTTTTGATGAGTGACTTATTGATTCTGGAGCATCTTATCATATGGCTAAATATAAAGCCATATTTTCTGCTCTAAATAAATTTAACACTAAAAAAATATTTTTTGGTGATGATAGATCTCTTAGTGTTGTAGGGTTTGGAATAGTTTAGGTAGATAATGGTAATTTCAATTATGTATTATGTGTTCCAAGTCTTTCCTGCAACCTTCTATCAATATATCAGATCACTCATCCATGTGAAGGTAAAATTATAGAGTTTTCACTTCACTAAGTTGTAATCAAAGATTTGAAAGATCCTAAGCATGTCTTCGCAACTAGAATTTTTGTTGATATCACCAGGTTTTACAAGTTTGACAACTTTGGGTCATCTTATTTTCCATCAGTTTTTGTTACTCATAACAATGACTTGAGAAAACTTTGGCATGAGCGATTTGGTCATCTAAACTATCGCTCGTTGAAAGAACTACATAATCAACACATGGTGACTAGTCTTCCTCTTGTTTCTTGCAGAGATGGTGTTTGTGTTGATTGTGTTCTTAGCAAACATCATCAGGACAATTTTGACAAACATGCCTCTTGGCACGCGTCGACCCCTTTGCAACTTGTTCATAATGATTGTGGTCCACTTTATTCTTGTTCTTTCTCTGGGTACAAGTATTTCTTAACTTTCATTGATGATTTCTCCATATGCACTTGGGTTTACTTATTAAAACTTAAGAGTGAAGTTTTTCACCAATTTTTGGCTTACAAGGCCCTTGTAGAAAGACAACTTGGACATAAACTTCAATGGTTAAGAACATATAATGGAGGAAAATATGTGAACACTAAATTTACAAGTTACTGCACTACATGGGGCATTTAGATGCAACATATTGCTCCATATACACCACAAAAAAATGGTGTTGCTAAGAGAAAGAATCACACATTAAAAGAAATGGCTAATTGTATGATCCAATATAAGGGATTAGGTCTTCATTATTGGGATGAATCCATCAATTGTGAAAATTACGTAGTAACTCACACTCCCACAAAGGCTCTAAAAAATATAACACTGGAATAATCATGGAATAAAACTAAGCCAAATGTAAGGCACTTTCATGTATTTGGTAGTGTAGCACGGGCTTACATTCGTGATGAGAAAAGGAAAGCTTTAAAACCTAAAAGTGAGAAGTGTATTTTTTTTTTTATATTCTGAAGATGTCAAAGGTTACAGACTTCTTCAACCTCATTCTAATGGAATTATTATTAGAAGAGATTTTAAATTTGATGAAAATCTCTTGCATGCGAGCGTAATTTGGTGTTTGTGTCATCTTCGACCCACAAGCCATCTTCAACATTTGTTCCATATTCTGTTCCTATTATGGTTTCTTTTTCTTTAGATGATGACATTGAGGATGAAAATCCACATCCGCCTGCTGGCCATCCTACACTAGCACGATCGCTTCCCAGATGGGTCTGTTCAACTTGATAAGCAGCTGGTAATATTGTTGGTGATCTTTCAGATCATCGTTGAACACGTTCACATTTCCAACAAGCCTCTTGTCTTTTGGCTCAAGTTTCAAAGACTCGCGATCTAGAAACATTTGCAGAAGATTCAAGCCATCCAAATTGGGACACAATAATGAATGAAGTGTATCGCTCTTTAATGGAAAATGATACTTGGGATAGTGTACCTCTTATGAAAGGAAGAAAACTTGTCAGATGTAAATGGGTGTACAAAACTAAGTATTCATCAAATAGAAGTGTTGAAAGACACAAGGCTCGACTAATTTCCAGAGGGTTCTGTCAAGTTGAAGGCATTAACTATAATGGAACCTTTGCCCCCGTATCCAAAACAAATTTGATCTTCTTTGTTCTATACCTTGTTGCCTCACATAAATGGGAGGTCCATTAGATGGATGTTAAATTTTCCTTCTTGCATGGGGATTTTCAAGGATAAATCTACATGAAACAACCTCTTAGTTATGTCTAGAATGACTCTAGCCGTGTTTGTCGCCTTGAGAAATATCTTTATGGTCTCAGGAAAGCTCCTATAGCTTGGTATACCAAAATGATAGCTTTATTCTTGACATCGGTTTTTCTACATGTCATTTTGACCCTAATGTCTATACCAAGAAAGTAGGAATCCATCTGATAATGATTTTTCTTTATGTTGATAACCTTATCCTCAGTGGTAGTGACCCCAAAATTTTAATCCATGTGAAATCTAGCGCTAAAAATATTTTTTAAATGACTGACTTATGCTATTTGCATTATTTCCTTGGCCTCCAAGTATTGCAAACCTAGGAAGGAATATTTCTTTCCGAGTCTAAGTATGCTTGTGAGCTTCTTCGCCACTATTCACATGGATGATTATAAACCAACCCCTTCTCCCTTCCTGTATGGAGTCAAACTTGTTGCGACTAATACTTTTACCGAATTTTATGCCACTTTGTACCATCTGTTAGTAGGTAGCCTCTTATATTTGACTCATACAAGTCCTCATATTCCTTTGTTGTTGGTCTTGTTTCCCAGTATATGCAAACACCCCATGAAATCCATTGGAAAGCAACTAAAAGGATACTTTGGTATGTTTGGGGTACAATTAAGTTTGGGATACATTACAATTCAAGGGGGACTCCTTTGTTGGTTGGCTTCTCTAATTCAAATTGAGCTAGTGACCCTCATGATTGAAAGTCTATTGCAGGTTATATTTTCAGCCTTGGTTTTGGACCTCTCACTTGGGCTTGTAAGAAACAACAGACACTTTCACTTTCTTTAGTAGAAGCAAAGTACCGAGAAACAATTAATGCAAGTCAAGCATCCTTATGGCTTTGACAAATCCTTTCATAATTTGGATTCCAACAATAACATTTGAGTACAACAAAGTTACCAACTTGACAATAACCCTCCAGGGTTCTCATTTTTTTAGAGGTCATATTTAGTGGTCCGTTTCAAAAAGTAGCACTACCGGTAGCACCCCCTTTTTCTTAGGTGACTAAAATTGTGACTTTCTTGAAATCACAGCCTTGATGGCCAACACCATTGCAGAAAATTGACTAGCGAATCGAGAACCGATGCTACCAGAGGCACTAATTTTATTTTTCGAATAAAAATTAAGACTTAATTAGGATCGTGACCTTGACCACCGATACCATCTAAAAAAGGCTAAAATCACCTCCTAAATTGGAAAGATTAAAACTTATATATATATAAACAATTTTTTTGAAAAAACAAAAGGAAAAAGAACACACAAATTGCATCTGGTAAATTTTAATTAAAAATATTAACAAATAAAACAAAAAAATAGCATAAAACTTAAAAAAAAAAACACATTTAAAAAATATATATATATATATATTTTTTTNAAAAAAATTGTTTATGTGTTTTTTTTCTTCAATTTTTGATGTAAATTATAAAAAATATTTAATTAATAAACAAATTTCCATATTTTCGATTTAGGAGGTGATTTTAGCCTTTTTTTATAGATGGTACCAATGGTCAAGGCCATGGTTGCAATTAAGTCTTAATTTCGGTTCTGTAATCTCAGGAGGAAGACCCTGATTCCTTCGGGATCGACGAAGTGACTGGTCAGCCACCTTTACAGAATCAGAACCTGGAAGTTTGTGGAAGGATACCCGCAACCCGGAACCAGAGTGATGCAACTGACCAGATAACAAAATGGTTATGTTTGTTCTCAAGTATCCTTGATCTTAAATAAGGCTATCATCAGCTGGGAATCAAGGAGGGAGATAGACCCAAAACAGCGGACGCGCCCCCTTTTTGTTTTTTGAGGGTTAGCAGTAGTACCTTTTGTCGCTTATCGATGTTTCAAGTCCGGTTCGACATGAGTTCCAGCTCCGGATCGATTTTGACGTTCACCAGTAGTTGTTCTTTTGTGTGCGGTGGATCTCGATAAGGGTCCATACTATCCACAGGTTTAGGATCCAAGGGTCCAAGTTCAACAGGGGAACCAACAGAATCCTAATCTCGATCACGAAGGTCAGAATCTCGCTTACGAAAATAAAAACCCGGATCTCGCTCTCGAACAGGATCTTGCTCACGATCCCGAACGGATTTTGGTTGAGCCTACTTGCGCTTCCTCATCCTCCCTATGGTCAGATGAGAGAGAAATCCCTTGCCCGATGCGGGCAAGAAATAAATTCCTCTCCCCTACATTTGAGAGCCTGCTTGCGCTTCCTCATCCTCCCTATGGTCAGATGACCTTCCTTAGAGAACTTGGTTCAAGGTGAAAATATCGAATTAGATATCTTTCGTTACTGGACTGGTTTGTTTCTCCCTCGTGAAAGGGCTTATCCTTCGTTACAATTTCAAGAGCATACTAGCTGGAGTTTTCCCTCGCTCCCTACTAGCTGGAGTTATCCAAACCAGGGCTCGTAATTACGATGTCCCGGAAAAAGAATCCAAAGAAACTCAAAAAAAAAAATTGGTGCCACTAGTAGCATCGGTTTTCGATTTGATGGTCAATTTCCTGCAATGGTGTTGGTCGTCAAGGCCATGATCCCAAGCAAGTCTCAATTTTAGCCACAAAAAAGGGGGTGCTACCGATAGCACCACCTTTTGAAAAGTTTGTTGATTTTGGTGTTTTTTACTAAAAAATATGAGTTTTTTGGGCTAGCAATCTCGTTAAGTCAATAACTATGTTCCACCCTCTGGTGCAATAATCATAGTGCCATTAAGCTCACCAAAGATCTAGTTCAACATCAACATAGCAAACACATCGAGAGACACATGCACTTCATCAGAAATCTCATTCATGATCAAGTCACTGAAGTGCTCTTTTTCCCTACAGAAGATCAAGTTGCAGATATTTTCACAAAGTCTCTTAGAGAAGTGAAGTTTTCCAAACTTCAATCTATGCTAGGAGGTCAGGAAATTTCCATTAAGGGGGATAGGTTCTAATGCCTCCTTCCTTCTCTTATTGTGTCACCTTTGTAAATCCTTCAATCATATCCCAAGTTATTCTTAAGGGGGGTTAGGATATTTAGACACTTAGGAGTTAGTTAAGATCAACTTGGTCTAATGTGTCGTTAAGTTAAATTGTGCTTTTTAATGTGTTTCTTTAGTATGCATTTGTAATCCGACGGTCACAATATGTTCCCGACTTAAATTGATATGATGACTCGTATTCTCCTCAATCTTATAATAATAATGTAATCACTCTAAGTCGGGAATATATATTCTTGATCTAATATAATCTAATAATGTAATATGTTCCCGACTTAGAGTGATCTGACGGTCACAATATGTTCCCGACTTAGAGTGCTACAAAAACTCGTATTCTCCTCAATGGGGCTAGGGATGTGTGTTTATCCAACTAAGTTAAATGGCTATTTCAATTCAACCTAGAGTCTTCGAAAAAAAATGACTTGGTAGTAAATAAATTATGCGAACAAAACAAATCCCTCACAAATGACGTACATACCCTACAATATAAATTAGAAGAGGAGGTTAGCAAGACAAACAAATTAAAATTACAACTTCGAGCACCAGTGAAACAAAATTGTGACTTATAAGTGAAGGATCAAGTGTTTATTCATCAAGACGTTGCAATCCAATGTGAGGAGGAGTCACCACAACAAAGTTATGATGATTTAGAAGGAAATATTAGAGATTTGAATCAATTTCTTATAAACAAAGATGAAAAAATTGTGCAACCCCAAAGGAAATTGGAATGCCAAGATATATAAGTTTACAAATTTCAACAGTAGATAAAAGAGAAACAACAAAATAACAACACAAAAAATGCTCACAAAAGAGAAATTGAAGATATTAATAAAAAAATGTTGACCAAAGATGATGAAATTTCTTGTTCGAGAAATCATAATAAAACTTTACTTGTAGAAATGAAGAAGTTGAAGAATGAGAAGAAGATGAAACAAAAAAAACAAACGGTGGATAAGGGTATTAACACCGACTCAGTCAACATGGAAAATTCTAATGTTGTCATTAATAAAGTCTTATCAATGAAAGAACCTACAAAAGTTGATTCCAAGAAACAATTCAATGATAAGGAAACATCTACAGATTTGGTGATGGTTGGTGTACCATTGATCACCACCGATGAAGCAATATTCCAATCGAAGGATGCTGTCACATCAATAAATACAAAAATATCAAATATCATCACGGTGGCAGAAGTAAATCATGATAAGTTTAAACCAACGATTAAGAAATATCAACCTATAAGGGTACCATATCAACATCCAAATCATAGAATTTGTAGTGTGAAAGAATCAACATACTAGTGTCCCAAGGTACCAAACTAGAGTCAATGGTGTACTTAAATATCAAAGCATCTGAATATATATGAACCTCAAAGTCAACAACAAATAAGATCGAATCCATAATCTTATCATCAAAGAGTTCTAGAAAGAATCCACCTTGGATGGATTGATCCTTTTTCAATGCACCAACATTGTTCAAGGCATCGAAAGTCATTTTTCCTTGTGTCCTCAATCTTATATAATCGATGACAGTTATAAAATATTTTTCATTCTATCAACAAAAGTTTTTCTTACCTATGCTTTGAGGACAAAGTATTTTTTTAAAGGGGAGGAAGACTTGTAATATACCTAAAGTATATTACCCATATGTAATAATGCATAAATCATTTTGTACTTGAAGAAATTGAACTCCAATTGGAGAATGTACATGTCAAATATAATGGTATTATATCCAAGGATTCAAACATCATATCACCTTGTCTCCTCAACCTTATCTAATCGATCACAGTTACAAAAGTGTGTTCATTCTACGAGGATAAGTTTTTGATTGCCTATGCTTTAAGGGAAAATAATTTTCAAGGAGGGAAGACTTGCAATATACCTAGCGTATATTACAATTATGTTTATAATATAGTAATAATTATGTAAATATTAATGTGTAATAATGATAAGTCATTCACTTTTCCAAAGACATGACCTATCACCCACCATGTGTATTTATACATGTCTATTGTACTTAGTGAATCATGACTTGGATATATTCTTATAATAAATATTTATTATTTAATATGGATAACTTTATGTATTCATGATATTCTCATGAAGTGGACCACCAGGTTCACTTTATCCCATCTCTGATATCCATCTCCCAATGGACATGTTATCATGCATATGATCTAGATTGACTACTTAGATCAATTTCAAAGCATGAACTTGTCAGTATTTAAAATGCACCTTTGCCTCTATAATATTCTTACCACCCAAGGGACAAATGTCACCCTAACATCAGTTGCAAAGCCCAAAGTCATGTTTGGAAAACTACCTCACATGCCTTCACAAATTGCTTATTGGTTTTTTGTGTGTGATTTTCCTCTGCTAACCTAGACCCTACCTCGCCCAGGCTGCCACCTGCACTCAGACTCCACCTAGAAGCACCCTAGCCCCTCCACATCACCCGTCCTGCCCATGTCACTAGTACAATATCCACATCATATGTACAGGTCCACATCATTTTCAAACTTTTATTTTCCTTTGGTAAATCATATATCTATATATATATATATATATATATATAGAGAGAGAGAGAGAGAGAGAGAGAGAGAGAGAGAGAGAGAGAGAGAGAGAGAGAGAGAGATATTCCCAATAATTCACAACCCCACAGATAGATATTCCCAATAATTCACAACCCCACAATGGATTTTTCAAACACAACTACTTCGGTCTTCCTCCATATGCATCAATTTACCCCTCAAATCGAATTTTGGTCCATTACTTTCCAAATTTGATGCCATTGTAGGGAGTTTGAATCCACAATTTTCACAATTTTTCTTGATTTACTTCACAAACTTAACTCTATAACCATGAATTATAAAATCTATGCCACCATATGCTCGAACAAAAATCCAATTTACGAATTGAACCACCATTCCAACAATTTTTGGATTCATAACACTTCCCTAGTTATTTTCCTTGAGGAATTCTATCAAAAACTTGACCACCAAACTATAACCTCTTCATATACAAGAATATATTTGGCCCATACAACCCCAGTGATGTAACTAATGTCTTTGATCCTATATTTTCACATACCCAACCACCCCTGTAACATTGTTGAGGTGGTGGGGTACTCCAAATTCCTCCCACTAACTTAAATTTGTTCTATGAAAACAAATTGTAACAAAACCAACAACCTCTATCCTCCATTAGGCTATGGGGTACTTCTTAAAAACCACAAATTTTCACCAGCTTCTTGCCTTGATACCATATTTTAATGTACCCAACATCCATACTACACCCATTTCACACTTATTTTAGCTCTAATGTTGAATTCCCTCAATGTCCCTCTATTGAATAATTAATGCACGAATATATGACAATGTAGGCTCATAAAATCACAATTAAATCATTCATAGATATGCTTATATATGAAAATAGATTTGAATAACCATAAAGCAATTCTTAACATTAACAACATTCAATTAACACAATCATATTTAAACCATGTCACTTATCTTTTTTGTTCATTTAATCACCAAATGGTTGTAAATGATGGGTGTTCCACCCAAACATAGGATCTCAATTTCCCTTAATATTTATACAACAAGGCCACCCCCGAGCTAAGGCTATGAGTCTACAAGGATTAAATCTTGTATGGATTCTCTAACTCTCTCACATAGCTTAATTCCCAGAAATTCACCATCTACAGCTATCCCAATCCACTAGCCCTCTTTCCCCATCAGCCTACACAACCCAAGGAATGGGATCCCCTTATTTGCCACATATTCCCTTGAGCTATCCCACTTCCCTCTAGGGATCCAACACAGACCGACTATGAAATATCATAGTTGGGGACTCTAGGGGTACTCAGTTGTAATTAGTTTTCTCAATGACAACAATTTCTCTCACACATGGTCATAATTTCCACATGGTTTCCTTTCCCATAATTTCTATTGTAGCCTTAGTGTGATAGATTAGGCTCTTAGACAATAATTCTTTAGAATAAACACTCAATTCCCTTTACATGCACAAAAACTATGGAACATATTTGTATTCCTATAAGAACCCATGTGTCTTTAAGAGAATTACAGATTCATCTCTTGGCAATTGATCCCAAGGTGTTCTAATATAATCTAATATATAATCACTCTAAGTTGGGAATATATATTCCCGATCTAATATAATCTAATAATGTAATATGTTCCTGACTTAGAGTGATCTGACGGTCACAATATGTTCCCAACTTAGAGTGATATGACGGCTCGTATTATCTAAGTCGAGAACATATTCCATTATTAGATTATATTAGATCAGGAATATAGATTCCCGAGTTAGTTAAGATCAACTTGGTCTAATGTGTTGTTAGGTTAAAGTGTGTTTTTTAATGTGTTTCTTTAGTATGCATTTGTAATCTGACGTTCGCAATATGTTCTCGACTTAGAGTGATCTGACATCTCATATTCTCCTCGATCTTATAATAATAACAATGTAATCACTCTAAGTCAGGAATATATTAGATCCATCTTAACCCAAGATCTATCAAGCGTCGAGAGGGATCAAATCTCTCGAGGTGCAAACCTTTAACCTTTTCTCAAATTTTGCACTCTAAAAAAGGTTTTCATCTCGATAGATTTGATCCCTCTCGGTTCTTGATAGATCATGGTTAAGATGGATCTACGTTGGTAGTAATAGTAAATTATAAAGTAATAGTAAATTTATTAAAGTACTAGTAAATATGATATAGATAATAGCGTGTGTAATTTTTGTTTTCATCAATTGAGCCGACTTTTTTAATTGAGCCAAATTTAAATTTTTTTAAATCTAACATCACGAACGTGACAACTTATCGCCTGTACTAGGCTGCAGAGTACCTCTCGACGCAATAACAATTAAAGTCTTCTTGTGTCTATGTATTCCCTAAGATGGCTTACTCTTTTATATTATAAATTTTTATGAACCCTCGATGATGGGTGGAGTGTTCACTTGAAATTTTGCAACATTTATAAACTCTAACACAATTCATATCCAAAACTCTTACCACAATTATGTTTTGATATGTAATTGAAATCAGGTTTTTGTGTTCTAAATGTACTTTGGTGTTAACTTATCTACAAACTTCCCTAGCAATGCACTTCTCTATGGCATCCTCATATAACTTTAGATGTTTTGAGTAGGCAAAGAAAAATGGGATTCCAAAGAGTTCATGAATAGTTCAAAGAGTTGATAGGAGTCATATGTGTCCCACAATAAAGAACAATGTGACATTGTTGGGTGTTAGTTTTGACTCTTTTTCCAACTCCATTCATCCCCATTTTGACCCCAAAAACTACTATTTTTGCCCACTTTTGCCTAATTGATGACATAACGAATGTAGATAAGGTAATAAGTTATTATTTTGAGCTGAACTCTTGGTTTTTCTTGTAAATAATGAAAAGAGATATTTTTACAACAAATTTTCCTATAATCCAGTTATTACAAGAATTGAATTTGTTTCATAAGTTATTACAAAAATTATAGGTTAGAATATCTCCACTCGTTTTGAGAGAATTCGCACCTGGAGGAACTTCACCAATACCAGGAGATGGTGATTTACCTAACTTTCCCTTCCCATGGAACTCAACAACTAATGGTCAACGTAAGTCAAAATCGACATGCAATTATTACAGGAAATTCACAAAGTTAACTACAAATCCATAAGTTCGCTCAAAGAATCAGGAATTTTATACCAGGAGCAAGGAAGAAGGTTAAATTAAAGAAAAATATCAAGGTTTCAATCCATATAATCGTGGAGAAGTCATGTTCAGAGCTAGAAAGAAGTTCTAAACGATTTTTCTGTAATTAGTTTTGAAAAACAAAGTTTTCGGACAATAATATTCATTGGTGATTTCTGGCACGATGAGGATGAATCAGCGAATTTTGTGACATGGGTTTTGTGTAGAATAGGGGAAGTTAGGTGAATCATGAAGCACATTCCCCAAAAAGTGGATGACGTGGGTTGTACGAACATTTATTTAAACATATTTTCCTAGATTTTCCTGTAGCGGTCGATTTTCAAAATTACATGTTAAGGGTTGCGCCCAACCAAGGAATAAAATCTTATTTTTAGATCCACAAATAAATTCATAGATATAGAAAGTCTGTGAGATGGAATTTATCATATATAAATAGGTTGAACATATGTATGGGGAGTTCCATATGTTTTTATTGTAAAAGCGTATGGCTGAAAACAAATTGTAACTATTGATTCAAAAGCAATTGACTGCATACAATGGAGTTTTGAGTTTATTTGATGTGTCAAGTTTCTCAAGAGTTATGAGTTTATTTAACAACATATTCTAGGAGGGACCCTTGGTATGTGTTTTATATTTCCTTTATTATTTTTCTTTAAAATTGCTCTTTCTTTTGATTGCATTCATTTCCTGTAGATTCACATTTGTTGTCATAGTTCCCTGTAGGTTAAGAATTTTCCTTTAAATAAATTTACAAGAAACAATCACTCTCAGTATGGTGAATAATAATTGTTCCATATACATATGTTAAAGATACTCAACATAATTGAATAATCTTTCATCTAATGTGCCATACAAACAATTACCACAAAATGTACTCAAGGTTGGATCATGTATGTAATCTTTTCATTTTTTCTTTATTGCTCAATTTATTTCCACTCAATCTTTTAAATCACACTTTGAGATAACCCTTGTTTGTCTTGAAGCTTGGTTAACTAAACAAAGTGTTTTTTCAAGTAGGCACACTTTAAGAGTGGATGATTTACTTCTAATCTGAGTCCCTACCATTGACAATTAAGTCTGAGTGATCATGGCCAATAGAACCGTTTCTATTTGTGAGTCTGGAATTTTACTACTTTGGTTTTAGTAGGAGTTCATAGGAAATTTCAAGACTATTTCTGCACATATTGTGCGTGTGCCTCATAAGTTTACCTACACAAATTGATAATAAATGTTGAGGAATCTAGAACACTAGATTATCCCAACATACACCACATATAGACATAGTTTAGTAGGGTTTCATCTTCTCCTTTTGATCTAGATTGGATCATTATATAATTTATCATCTATTTTGGTACTTTCTAGGTGGAAAAAATGGAGGAATTGGCTTGCAAGGCCCATTTTAGTGGTAGGTCCCAGTTTGGAGATTTGGGGTTTGGAACCTTCCAGAGCCATTTTGAGGCATTGAACATAATTTTTTGGAGTCAAAAATTTACGAGCATAGAATAAAATCCCTTGACGATTTTATTCACATTGAGACCTTTCCAACGATGCAAAAATCACCTCAATCAAAGCTTGTATGTGGAAGTTATGCCTCATGCAAGTTGACCTACCATGTTGACCACCATGGTACCAAGTGGATATCATGTAAACCTCCATTAATAACACATGTGGGGAAATCCACATGTGGTATTTCAAGAAGATTATATAAGGTCCAAAACCTTATCAATAATTGAGGGTTGAGAATGCAAAAACCCTAACCCTAGATGACTGTCAGGCTATGTTAAGTATCAACCCGTTGGGAAGAGAGGGGGTTCCATTATTTTAGCATTGTACTTGTTCCATTTTTGCGTAGAGAGTATAGGACTATGATTTGAGAGAATAATGGAGGAGCCATTAGATTCTATAACAACTAAACTAGGATAAGCAAAATGAAATGGAATGCAACTAAACTACCATGAGCAATCAAGATGCAAATGAAAGAAATCAAAATGACCTACCTACTTACTTGGGGCCTTGGGGAATTGAATATCAGGTGATAGGTGATGTAAGGTGAATTCATGCAACCAATGAAACCATATATTCATCATTTCACCAAGGTATATCCCCCTGTGCTTAATCATGATACAACAAAGATAAGTTGAGCACATAATAATCATGAGCATAAATAGACATATAATCAATTATGAAATGAAAATCATGGAGATGGGTGGCAGGGAGGAAATATTGTTGCAAAGAGTACTCATAATTGTTGTAATATGTTGTCATTGATGTCAAAGGATTGATTTCAAAGGGTTGATGTCAAGTATTTTCATAATAATATTATTGATGTATTGATTATTGGATCATGTGGTCATGAATGTAATTGATGTCAGAGGGTTGATGTCATGAGGTGTCATAGTGATGTGATGTCATTTATGTAAAGGTTTATGATTGTTATATCATTGTATCATTGATGTTTTGTCATGGTTGATAGGAAGTAGCAAATGGATTAACTCCAAAGTGGTCCCCTTATGGTGAAATCCCTCACTGGAAGACGCTTTGCAAAGTCCAAATGGTTAAGTGGTTGAGTCATCCTAGACATGTGGTTAAGGAACCCAAGGTTGATTGTGGAAGAATGTAATGAATATCAATGAATTTTAAAGTGAGAATGTTCTTGATGGATAGTTCTTTTCATGCCATTTTCAGTGGTATGTGGAATGCCACATAACTCCTCATGGTTAGAGATTTATGGCCTTATGAAGTTGGAGAATCCTAATGTGTTGTCTAGAAGCCCTTAGAAGGTCAAAGAAGTCAAAATATTCTAGAAGCTCCTAGAAGAAGTTGACCAGTCAAATCGGTTAGTCATGGGTTAAGTGGTTGCAACAAGAAAATAAAAAAATAAAAATTAGTTGCAACTACAAGTGGAGAGTTTACTATTTGAGGATAAAGTGGTTATAAGTGGACAAGTGGTTAGAAGTGGGTTATCCCTAAAAGAAGGAAGCCAGGATAAGTTGGTTAGAAGGTAACCCATAGAGGAAGCTACTTGGAGAAGTATAAATAAGAGAGCAAGGGCCTATTATGTGTGAATCTCTTGAGCATATTGAAGATCTATTTTGGTGAAAGATTCATTGCAGGTACTCATGGACACATCAGAAGTTCCGTAAGTCTAAGGTTTGATGACGAAAGTTTTGGAGGTTTTAAAAACCTTAGTTTTCTGAAATAGTACATGGGATGCAGTGGGTCAGGGCATGTGAGTACATGAGCTGAAGGAGAGTAGGGCATGTATAGTTGGGAAAGGACATGAAAATGTTGAGTAAGTGCTGGTGCAAGGTTCCTGAAGTCTAAAGCAAGTTCCAGATTATCATTCTACAGGTTTAGATCTGCTACATAATATATGGTATAGTTATATGTTATATTGATGTTTAGAATTGCTCATATTATGGTGAATGCTTGAGGAATTATTTGTATGGTTGTATTGATGTATGAATATGGTAGATGGTTGGTTGAGTAGTTTAGTTCTGACATGATTGAGAGATATCTATAATATGTGATGGTGTATGCATGAGGAGCATGCATAGTTTATTGGATGGTATAGATTTTTTTGTGGTTGGTATGGTACAGGTTGAGCAGTGACCAGATGATTGCAGTGGCAGGTTACTGGTGGATGTGACAGAGGCAGGAAGGGTCTGAAGGAAAAAGTTGTGAAGTTTCAGAAACCCTAGTTTCTAAAGTTGTACGCAGGCTGACAGAGGGAAGTACATATACATAAGCATGCTGAAGAATAGGAAAATCACGCACATACGTGGGATGCAGTATAAACAGGTCACATACATATTGACAGATTGGTTTTTGTTAGCAAGAAGGGTCTTGTACTTGAGGATTGGATTTCTCACATTTCAGTTGATGTTGAGATCTGCAAGTTGAGTCTTGTATTGAGAGTTGGTGTTCTTTTGGAGTTGTTTCTCTTTTCATTTGATGATGATAAATCCCAAGGATTGTAGTCTGTAATACAAAAATAAACTTATACATATATCTTTTGTTCCTCTTTTTCTTTATGGTGATGGTTTATTGATGATGTTTTCTACTGAGATATGTTTACATACGAGCAACTAGTTGTGAATGAAAGTAATAAATAATGAGTAAATGGTGATTGTTAACTAAGGTGTTTTGTAAAGAAGTTAAAAATATCCCTACACTGATTCACCCCCCCCCCTCTCAGTGTGGTCAGTGTGTCCAACAGTAATTATGATCATCCCAGAAATCTTGCCTAAAAGGATAGCCACAAGCTCGATGAATCCATCTCTGAAGAGGGATACCATATGTAGATGATGGCTCATATTCATCCCCATTATCATGATCGATGTTTCCCGAAGACTAAGAAGACATGAGATATCCCAAGAAGACCCCACGATTTCCATGAGAATAAGAAATGAGGTAAGGGACATTCCCAAGTCTGGAAAAACGTTGCCTCTTCATCTGCGAATCCTCGTAAAAATCCCCAAGATGAAAATAATTTATCTTTTTAGGGTGAGCCTTTGATTCCTATGGGATGGCCACATCCTGGTGTTCTTACAAAATTGACGATTAAGGTGGCTGGAAGTAATCATAGAACAAATATGCATCCCCAAAAGGATATGCATCATAAATCCCAAGGGATGACTAAAAATCACCCTGCAAATGTTGCAACATGCCATCCTCGAATGGACGGAAAAAATATGTAACCATATCATCATCAGGATGCCAAACATTTGAATCATAGAAAAATGAATACCAATCCTTTGAATATGATACCTCAACCCCCTTTTCCTGAGAGCTACACTCAATGTCATAAATAAGGTCTCTATAAAAATGAGGAGACCAAAATCCCATGTGTGTCTCTGAGTCAATATGAAAGTGTATATATGCTTATCAACCATATCCAAGGGTTATTTCATAAAACCATCAATATGACTGAAAATAACCATATCTTTGTCTTCTTATGCAGGAATAGAAGTGTCTAAGGTGACTTCAACTCGATCTATGAATTCTTCATCATTGAGACTAGTTACTTCTTCAACTTCATGCACAGGAGGAAAGCAAGGATGGGCATCCTCATCTACATTAATCGGGAGAAAAGATAACGATGTCTCAACATGTTGTGATTCTTAAAAATTCTTCTTTCTCTTTATGGACATGCACCTCCATCGCCTCTTCATCACAAGGGGATTGATCCCTAATACAAAGTGCTTTGGTTTCCTTCTTTAAAAAGGATCTGTTGTATCCAAGGGCTCCTCTAATACTTCTCCACTTCCAAAGTCATGGAATAAATCATCATCGATATATTCAAAAGGGTCATGACTCATCATGTTCTCCTCTTGATGTGTAGGAGGAGAAAATTCTTTGATGTCCTCATGAAGTGAAAGGGTAGATACGAGCACTTTATCTTCATTAAATGTCTCATTCGGATCTTCAAAATGAGAAACTTCATCAAGATATTCTTGGTAATTTTATTCATGTATCTATCCTTCAAGCACTTCTTTATCTATTGTCTCATCATCCACTGAAAAAACCTTCTCTGCAAAGGGCATGTCTGAGTGCTTGGAAAGTATCTTGCAAATTATGAGTAGTTGGTCGATAACGCCTGAGAAATTCTTCAATGAGATTTGTAGAATATGGGATACTTCTTGGATTACATGAGTGTGCAAGCCAATTCCTTTGACTTGATTTCAGTGAAGATACAAAAAAAATCATCAACACATCTTCATGTAGCACATTTAAGTGTTACGAGGAAAATCACTCTATGGCATGGGGTAAACCACAATAGATGAAAATGAATGCAGAAATCAACTCTAATATCAAGTATGTTATATAAACAAGCATGCTAACAAGAAAAGATAAAGATCCTACCTCGTCCAAAAGTTCGATGAAATCCATCGTTGAGCACTTGAATCAAAGATATATACCTGCAACTTGTCCTCAACAACCAAGATACACAAGCATATGGTGATAATATATAAAATTAGCACATATAATAGCATAATCCATCAAAATTCATAACACATATTCCAACAGAATAACAATTCAAATATTTGCAAGACATTAATTGGACGAGAAAAGAGTATGTCTATTAAAATATAATCAACAGAAGTGTATCTATGATAAACTTCTATGTCGGCACGTCTCAGAACCGAGAAACTAAGTCCCTTCCAGCTGGGCCTCCACCAAAGGCAAGCTCATATAAGATATACAATGAGATTCTCCATCAAATAGGGAAGAGCTCGGGGGATGAACAATGTGTTCAAACTTAAAAGGACAAAGGGATGCAAACTCAATATGAAGTGAATAATTTCTCCAGAATAACTTTGCTCTCAAAATTGAATTATTCTCCTCTCTTCCACAACTTGGATATGGTCCATTTATAGCCTTCAAATGGAACTGAAGGGTCGAGTCAGAACATTTCTAGTATATGGAAGGTCAAGGATCATGGATCTACTGACATGACATGGAAACTTGACACCATTTTTTTAATTTGGGGCACAAAACCCGATGTGTGTGGGTTGTAATGGTGCAACCTACGTATACACATGTTGTATAGCTATTAGGACGCGTATATGTGGAAAAATATGTTTTTTGTATCTGGTAATTGCAAAAATGGACTTCAATTCTTCATAGGGAAATGGAAAAGGTCTTCTGAGCAAGTTGCTCTGGGAATTAATATTCTCCTCTTGATGTGTAGGAGGATCAGGGGCCTGGATGCCCTCATCAAGTGAAAGGGAAGATACAATCACTTCATCTTCATTAAATGTCTCGTTCGGATCTTCAACATGAGAACCTTCATCAAGATATTCTTGGTAACTTTCTTCATGTATCTTTCCTTCAAGCACTTCTTCATCCACCGAAAAACCTTCTCTGCAAAGGTTTTGTTTGAGCGCTTGGAAAGTATCTTGCAAATTATGAGTAGCTGGCCAATAACACCTGAGAAATTATTCAATGAGATTTGTAGAATATGGGATACTTCTTGGATTACATGAGTGTTCAAGCCAACTCCTTTGACTTGATTTCAATGAAGATACAAAAAATTTCATTAGCACATCTTCATGTAGCACATTTAATATTGAAACATACTTCATATAATTCACGACATGGGTGACTACTAGAGATGGATCACCATTAAATTTAGGGAAACTTTCCCTCCACTCCGTAAAGAAATGATTTGGATATCCAGGGATATTCTTGTTAAAATATTCAATGTGCTCATTTTACCATAGAAAATATCACAATATTGTCACCCAACCATAGGCGCACAACCACCCCCGAGAAACATAACCTTTTCTAGATAGAATGATTCTGGAAGAAACACTAGAACCAACAAATAACCAAGAGAGTGCATCTTTATCCAAACATAGCTCACCAGAAAAAAAAAGTCCCAAAACTACAGAACAAGAACACTACTCAACTGCAACAGTTGTAGTTGCAGTTACCAAGAATATCATAATACCACCAAGAATGTCATCACGAATACCACAAAGAGATACTAAGAGGTATGGTGCATATCTTAGGCTAGATAGCGCTAGAGAGAGAGACCAAGAACCACACCAGAAGATCCACCTTCCATCCTTGCATTTGTAGCTCAAAACTTGCACCAGACTTGACTAAGAGAGTGAGTGTAAATGAGATAGAGTTCCCTCTATTTATAGTGGTTTTTTTCACCTGTCTGGGTTGACTTGTCCTTTTAGAGGCGAATACTTTAATATTAATTCTTTTACTGAGCCAACTTGTCTTCTGTGGTTTTTACACATCTGTTTAGGGTTTCTCTTGCTTATGGAATATTTTTTTCTAGCCAAAGGTTACACATGGAGGTTAATAGCTCCCACAAATACCATAATATCAACACTCCCTCCTGGATAGGGAGGTATTAACTATAATGGTCTCAAACACATCCATCCATTTCACATGGTATATAAAAGGCTCACATAGTCTAGCATACCATCCTACATGTAGCATCATCGTGGCCACACCAGATATCCCATAATCACACATATCAATTCATGACCATCATCATCACTATAAATCTAACTGGAAATATCCTCCAACATTATTGGTTGGCACACCAGCCTAGGAAACACCTTCAACACTACTGGTAATCTCCATGGCAATTCAGTAGTAGTACACAATTACTAGAATTCCATCCAGTAGATCACAACAATGTCGATCCATAGTAGTACACAAATACTATCCAGTGGTACACAACCACTCCTAGTAGCGCACAACTACTAACTAGTGACATACAATCACTACCAGTGGAACACATCCACAAAAATAATACATAGATATTGTCCAAAGACACATAGTCTCCAATGCAATCAACTAATAGCTACACAAACTATCACTATGCAGTACAACAATATCCTGGCATCAAATCATATCATCATCTGTATCATCTCTCGAGGCCATACTCCATCTGAGTAATCAGACATGATGTTGAATAAGTCATGTGATAGACTTAGCGCACTCAATAGAGTGTCTCGCATAAGTCACTCATTCAACGGAGTGATACAAGGACCATTCTTCTAATCTAAACATACATCCTAGAAGAATAGTTGTCCCAACATATGTTGAATGTCCCATAATGGATACAAGAACCATCCTCTCAACTGTATCATCTCTAAGCCTGTTATAACTCTAAATTGCTCTACACATGCATACATGGCCTTTGGCCCTCTTACTTGCATTTTTTTCCAAAGCACTGTTGAGTTGCTCTTCTTAAAAACCAATTTTTTGAAGATGTATGCACCCTGCACCATTAATTCCCATGTACATATGCTTTTTGCACACCTACATATCGCATACATATGCTTGTTTCACCACTACATCTTATGTACATATGCATGATGCACCATTATAGCCCGTGTATACTTGCAAAAGTTGCAAAAAATAAAAAGTTGCAAGGAATTCGTTGAGATTACGGTATATTGGGTAGTTTCCAAACTAATCCACCTGCTATATCCCATCACCCAACTGAAAAACATCATTTTGTCATACAAAAGGAGGTGTTGGCGTCTCATTTTACATCTAAGCATAAGAACAGTGAAACTCTGCCCGATTTCACTTCCCCTCCTTGACCAAGATATTCCAGCCCTTTTGTGAGAATTTCCTAGTATTCCATTATTAGCCCTTCTTCCTCCATCAGAACCCATTCACTTCCCAAGAAGAGATCATAAGGTTGAGAGGAGAAGCCATACAAAGTTCACTTGGAGCTTGGTGAAGAGGAGCTCGGACCAGGTTCGTGGAGCAGTAGCCGACTTTGATTGTAAAGGTATAATCATTGAGTTATTAATAAAATAATTACTTTTCCTATCCCAAATCACGGTGTATTGAATGCTTTTATTGGTTTATGTTTTGACATTATAACATCTAACCCTAATTTGTATATGAAATAACATGCTTGTAGTTTTTTGTTTGTCAATATTTGGATGCGGGTTGGCCCTGGGAGGAGGTGTGCAGTTACAAAAACTTCCAAGCGCGAGGGGATCATCACCAAACATGGAGTAGAGGTATAGTTACCTGATATCCCTCATCTTTTCTTTTCTTGTATTAATTTTGGTATGTTTGGGGTAGTTAGAGAAGTAGTTGACTTTTAGACAGTTAATTGATTTGCCTACATTCTGAACCCTGGTGTAGTCACAAGGGAGGTTTTCCCGCTAGAAAATTTGTACTAGCATGATGTGAATGCATCATATCTAAGTTGTATTGGCATGATGTGGAATACCATCTACATCATCTCTAAGCCATACTAGCATGATGTGAATGCATCATATCTAAGTTGTATTGGTATGATCTAGATCAATGCCTCTGCATCATCTCTAAGTTGTATGATCATATCTAAGTTGTACTAGCATGATGCTCTGCATCATATCTAAGTTGTACTAGCATGATGCTATGCATCATATCTAAGTTTTGTTAGCATGATGTGAATCAAGCATAATCATCGTCTCTAAGTTGTACTAGCATGACGCTAATGCATCATATCTAAGTTGTACTAGAATGATGTTGAAGCATCATATCTAAGTTGTACTAGCATGATACACATCAACAATCTGTAAACCCGGACCATTATCCATAGGGAGAATGTCTATCCACCAACACATTGACTATCCATGATGCCATATATCAGCACTCCCTCCCAACCGAGGAATTCATCTCCTCCCTTTCAACCAAGGGAGGTATCTCCATGATTCCCAGATTGTCCCTCAAGTATGCAAACGCTATCTTGGATAGAGGCTTCATCAAAATATCAGTTATCTGCTCATCGGTGGAGATGTACTAGAGAATCACTTCTCCCTTCTGGGCTTTATCACAGAGAAAATAATACTTGATCTCAATGTGCTTCGACATGTCATGGAACAAGGGGGTCTCTGAAACTTCACACAACTCTGATTATCACAATATATCACAGTCGAATCCAACACCTGATCAAATAGTATAGAAACCAACTTACAGAGCCATATTGCTTTCGTACAAGCATTACAAGCTGCAATATACTCTACTTATGTATTGTTGAGTGCTACATACTTTTTTTTCCTTCTATCCCATGATATCATAGTAGATCCCATACTCAAACATATACCAAGAGTACTCTTTTTGTCATATGCACTCCCTACCTAATCTGAATTAGTAAATATATGCAATTGTACGTCACTGTTTGAGTCATATCTCAAACCATAATTTAGCATCCCATGAAGATATCTCAAAATGTGCTTTGCATATATCCAATGCTCATGTATAGGTTCCACTTGGAACTACCTCAATGTGTTCACATCAAAGAAAATGTTTGGACGGGTCTTCACCAAATACATCAATCAGCCAATCAATTGTCAGTACAGGGATGAATCTATTGGATTAGAATTAGAGTCTCTCAATTTCCTTAGATATGTCACCATGGTAGTTTCCGAGGATTTTCAATCCATCATCCCAAACTTCTAACGAATCTTTACAACATACTTCCCTTTCCCTAGGAATATTTCACCATGCTTCTCCCATACTTCTAGTCCCAAGTAATAATGCATGAGACCAATATCCTTCATATCTAATTCAGAGGCTATCTCCCTCTTACAATGAATAATGAGAGGCTCTACACCAAGCTCTTGGAGCTTGTTTGAGTCCATACAAGGTCTTATTTAATCTTCATACATGGGTTTATCTCGGGTGTACCTCAAAACCTTGAGGTTTCTCTATGTATACTTCTCCCTCAATTTCTCCATTGAGAAAAGTGGTCTTTACATCTATCTGATGTAAACTCCAACCCATGGATGTTGCAAGAGATATGATGGCTCTAATAGAGGTGTATCTAGTAATTAGAGAAAACATATCATCGTAGTCTTCTCCCTCCTATTGGGACAACCCTTTAGGCACAAATCTTGCCTTGTATTTATCGATACTTCCATCCACTGCATGGTTTATCTTGTAAACCCATTTTGAAGTGACTACAAACTTTCCTTCAGGTCTAGGTACGATAGATTCCTTCCATTATTTCTTCTTGATTGACATCCAAATATCCTCAAGTGTTTAACACTTAGATTCTTTCTGGAGAAAGCTTCTTCTAGAGTCATGTTTTTCAATATATGATGAGGACTTATATTCTGAAAATATACAATTGTCATAGTTTCTTCTCCCCATATAAATATGGATAGATTATGGTCATTCATCATTTCCTTAACAAATTATTCAATGGAACAATTCTTCCTTTCTTCCACACTATTATGTTGAGTATTATATGGGACAATTAGCTTCCTCCTAATCTAGACTGCTTTACAAAAGGAAACGAGCTTCTTGGATGTGTATTCTCCTCCATTATCGAACCTCAAGATATTTATCTTCCGCTTAGACATTGGTCCACACACATCTGAGTGAATGATGTCCAAAACACCTTTTTCTTTCAACGCTTCCATTAGAATTAGAACTTGGTGAGATCAACTTCCTTACCACTTGATGGAGTCATATGCTCCATGTTTTCAACTGTCACTGTAGATCCTTCTCAGATATATCTCCTATGACCTTCCGAGAACAACGACAATAATAGAAAAATTATTTCTAATAACATTTTCATAAGATCATAACAAGGATGGTAATCATCATATAATTACCAAGGTGACCTGCCCGGGAACAAGAAATGTCTCCCAAAGGAGATGTTATTTCATCAAACAAGTGAAATAAACATCTATATCAATAATACTTACACGTGACCAAGTATACTATAGCAACTATCAACCTTGATATGTGCAAATTGAAACTTAACAATTTGATCAATCCAACCTAGAACCTGGAGTCTCAACTGCTTGTTCCTCTGAATGTATTGAATCCAAGATCACTTCTTGGATAAGGTATCTTGTACGTTCCCTACAAAACATACTCATGCTTTCCTGGATGATATAACATGAAAAGCATATACAAGTGCATATCTTTGAAATTTGGAGCATTGTTCAACTTGTCTTCTAATCTGAAACTAGACACCATCTTAACAAGAAGAGTTTAGAAACTGAATAAAAAAGGTTCAATGATTAGAACAAGCTATAAACTCTGAAATTTCAACTTCGACCATAAAATCAATTTTGACCAAAAGTCAACCTTTGACTTTGACTTTGACAGTCAACCTTTGACTTTGACTTTGACCAAAAACTCAAACTTGACATTTTTACTAGCTGAAGGTGTCAAAAGGTGTGTTAGGATAAGGAACACTAGAATGTCCAATAATTAGGTCCAACACTTCACTTAAGGTGCCCAAAGTGTTGGATTAGGGTTTGTTGCAACTGCAAAATTAGAAACCCTAGTTGTAGTTGCAACTGCAAAATTAGAAACCCTAGTTGTAGTTGCAACTAGTGTTATAAAGAGCTTGATAAAGAACTCTCACTCTACCTTCCAGCAGTTAGATTGTTATCAAGGTAGTGTGGGCCCATAAATTATTAAAATAATTGATGTGATCATTTTACTATAGATAATATCGCAATATTGTCACCCAACCATAGTCATGTAGCCACCCTTGAGCACCATAACCTTTTCTATATAGAATGATTTTGGAAGCATCACTAGAACCAATAGATAACCAAGAGAGTGCATATTTCTCCAAAGATATCTCACCAGACAGAAAGTCCCAAAACCACAAAACAATAATACTACTCAACTGCAGCAGTTGCAATTGTAGATACCAACAATACCACCAAGAATGTCATCAAGAATACCACTAAGAGATACTAATAGGTAGGGCACGTATCTTAGGCTAGATAGCACTAGAGAGAGAGACCAAGAACCACCCCAGAAGATCCATCTTCCATCCTTGCAACTGCAGCTCCAAACTTGCACCAGACTTGACTGAGAGAGTGAGTGAAGTGAGTGAGTGAAAATGAGCTAGAGTGCCCTCTATTTATAGTGGTTCTTATCACCTGTTTGGGCCAACTTGTCATTTTATAGGATAATAGTTTAATGTTAATTCTTTTACTGAGCTAACTTGTCTTATAGGGTTTTTACACATCTGTTTAGGGTTTCTCTAGCTTCCAAAATATTATATTCTTGCCAAAGGTTACACATGGAGGTTAATACCTCCCACATCTACCATAATATAAACAATTTTGAACATCAATAGAAGGGTACACCTTACAAAATTCCCATGGTAAGTCCCATGAGGCCATGGTTTCATTACTTAGGGTAATACCTCAATGCAGTCACCAAATGAACTTTATGAAATTTGATCAAGGGTGGAAGGGGAACATCCTTCAAGTGGAGTCGCCCGACAAGCTAGGGGTAAAGGATTTGGGATGGAAACTTTTCAAAGTGTCATTAGGGCATGAGAGAGGATTCAAAATCCTCCCCAACAATGGTTCCAAAATGTTATCATGCAAACTGTAGGTTGGGAAAATCCCAACCCAATCGATTAGATGGAAATAATGATGGGAGAATTTACCCACTGTCACCTCAGATAAACCCTCCCCTCAATTTAGTGAAGGAAGAATGCAACACAAGGGGGGAGTCCCAGATGAGCCTAGGGGGATTTGGATGAAAATTAAAATGATGTAAGTGATGCCCCTATATGTCAATATACTAGGTGGAAGATACATTGTGAAAGAGTTTTGGAAGTGGTTAATAGTTGCCAAGGAGAACAAGTACCTACAGAAGATGGTTGTACCTGCCTGAGACACAAGACAAGATTAGATACAAGCTAAATAATCCAATGGAAAAGCAAGTTAAGATTTTTGTCCCTATTTGCAACAATCAATATAAATATATATCAACAAGTAAAATTATTGTTAAAGCTGCTAACGAGATGCTAAAATTCAAGTAAATAATGCAAGAGATAATCTAGCAATCACTAGTATAACTCAAGTATGAAATCATAAGACTTTAGCAAAATTATAAGGTTGTATGAACAAGTATTGCAGAGATATATAAAACTATTTCTACAACATACAATTTCAACCCACAAAAAGTGCAAGTAAACCACCCAAAAGATGTTAAAAGACAAATAGATTATTATGGTATCTTTCTAGCAAATTTGGATGGTTAAAATGTGAGTTATAATCAAAGAAAGAGAGTATTTGTTGCATCCATAATGGTTGTAGATTTTGTTTAGTTATAGCTCCAAGAAGACTAAGTAGACCAATATTCCCTAGAGGCTTAGCAACCTCAAAGCATCAACAATAGATTCCAACTTGAACAATTCCAATATCTTGTAATTCTACGTATCCCAATGCAATGATTTTATTTCTCCAATGCAAGATATTAGTGTCATTAACTATTGGGCTATGGAGTCTTTAAAAATAAAAGAGCTAGTTGTGCTACCTACTTGGGGGTGTAATCCCTTTTACTCTCTAAGTTAAGAAAAATTATCTAAGGATTACACATCCAAACTACTACATAAGTCATCTATAAATGAGACATAGTACATCCAAACTACCTCATCAAAATAAACCAATGCTCAAAGACCCTATGCAAATTTCCAAGTTTAGGCATGGGAGGGTTGACAAAGAGACCTATTGGGTGAATTGTACCTAAAATTTTTATCCAGGTGGATATTGGTGGCCACCCATCTATTCCACTTGGACCCCCACCATTGCTTCTTTCAGTTTTTTAGTTTCTGCACAGTTTACTATTTTTAGCAATTTTTCGGGTCCTGAACTTCCGAAGCCATTTTGAGGCCTTAAATGACGTTTTTTGGGAAAATGGGGAGCAACATGCATCTCAAATTGATGTTGCTCACCCAAAAGTTGTAGTCCTTGGATAGATATTTCTAACGAGGTATGGAACACGTCAAACGGAGATCGTATGCCAAAGTTACGTCCCCGGGAAGTTGATGTACCAACTTACCCAAACGGGGCCCATAGTCTTGGCATTTCATCTCCTAGGGTTAGGTATTTGGATGTTTAGGGTTTTCCATTGTTTCTCAATAATAATAGTCCTTTGAGCCTCATTGTAACACAGTTCAGAGGCCAGTAGCCGACACATCTCTTCTCAGAGATAAGCTATCATTGCCCTAGCTAGTTGAATGTTCTCAATGAAGTTGTTTGCCTTGTCAGCCTCAGACTGGACATGAGTTGAATCTTCTTGAGTAGCCACAAATGGCATGACTATGTCAATGGGATATAGTGGTTGAAATCCCAAGCCCACTTGAAAGGCGCTATGGCTGGTTGAGCTATGGAGAGCCCGATTGTAGTTGTGTTGTACATAGGGGAGGCTCTCATCCCATGTGTGTGGATGCTTTGAATTGTACATGCACAGAATGTGTACAATCATCTGGTTGACGACCTCTATC